>PDNB01000078.1:0-124615 GCA_002573585.1 Helicocarpus griseus UAMH5409 | reverse complement strand
GCCGGCCGCCCAGCGGCCACTCATTACCCAATGATATACTGCCACCCGGCCTACGCCTCGGCGCCGTCAACTAGACGTCATATCACCTCCGCGATCCTATTGTTATGCCATCCTCAATAGGCCTCATATGCAGCCTCAATGTTGAGACCTCGTATATGTAATATTGCGTAGCTGACAGAGGCGGGGTAGGGGATCGGCGGCGCTGCGTTGCCTCAGCGCAGCTTACTTATCCAACAGTCCCGTGACCGTGACATACACTGAAACTTTTTTATTAAAATAGCTGATGTGTAAAATAGCTGATGTGTATTTAATTACTCTCAAGCGAAATCTGTCTATTTTTTATAAAAAAATTCAAAATAATTAAGTTGTTATAGGAAAAACTCATAAAGTCTCCCTTTTTTTTATCATGAGAAAACTTTAAAAAATACTTTAACTTTTATCATATAGAAAGAAAAAAAGAAGTTTTTTTATTATTTAATTACTTGTGTACATTTAATTAAGACTATTGAGCTTGTAGTCTACTACAAAGCCCCATCCCAACGTCTGGTCCTGTGGTTCTTCTGAGAAAAGCTCCGTGTCGCTGATGGCAGGACGGAGGCAGAAATTCCCTGCTGAATATGAGGCATGCATTCTCCCCTCCGTGCAGGGTTACCAAGGGCTATTTTCCTGCATGGAGTACCGAACCTCGTGTGCCGATTTTCGCCAGTAAATGAAACAGTTCTCCTTTAATGGGACACAAACTGGTGTTGTAAGCTTTTCCTCATCACCCAGTGATATGAGAAAGAAGTCTTTCAGCGGCGGTAAGGATTCCGGTGCCCGCGGGCATTATTCCCGAAAACTGTTCCAAATTTGCTGCGCAATTAAACGACTCCTACTATGCACAGGACTCTGTGGAATCAATGCAAGTGCTAAGGAGGATGAAAGAGGCTCCGCGTGAATGCAGGCTAAGTGGTGCTGAACTCTGGGGTCAGTCATGTCGGCGACACGGCATGTTTCGGAGCAATAGTGTATATGATTGCAACCTAAGATATGTGCGCTTTAGTCTTCCTAGTGTCGAGCAGTGTATAATGATGGTATTGTATGTACCTACCTGGGCAAGCAAAATTGGCCCTTTTGACGCATCCCTATCGGTCACATTGCCGTGAAGTTCTATCTTCAATGTCATCGATGTTGAGCTTAGAAGCTATCTTTCCCTCATCCTCGTGACTATGGAGGAGTTTTAATAGACCTGGCTTCAGCGTACTCCGTCCGTGAAGCTCATGCCACTTTGTTATTTTTGCGATGACACATTCGTCGACCCCTCTATCCCGAGAGACCCGAAGAAACTTGCATGCAAAATCTTGTGTGAAAAAACTCTGGTCGCCCAACCCGGATCGTGCAAGGGTCCAGCCTCTGTAATAGAGGTCTTGCGCTCTTTTCAATCGCCCGCGCCGCTCTGTTACAGTGCCGAGATAGTTCATGGCCAGGAGAACCCTTTTACTTTTGAGCCCATCCTCTCGTCCCCACTCTTCAAGGACGTTTTCCCATTCTTCTTCCACGGGTGTCAATCCCTTCTCTGGAATACTGAACTCAGGTGCATCATAACATCGGGCATTATCTTTGTGACTTGGCTCATTCAAGACCTTTTGTAATGATTGATAGGCTTTTAGTGAAGACAACATCAGATCCTTGTCCGCGGTAGGTTTAGGCCTCTGCAGTGACATCAGTATTGAGACGCAAATATGGACAAGGCCTTCCTCAATGGCATGTTGTACTATCTATTAACGCTGCTTCGTTTCCAACTTTGCAAGCGTAATCGATGGGTGTGGCTTCAAAGTAATCGCGGGACATGAGTGAATGAAACGAGAAAACTTTCTCAAGCTTGAGAACTCTGCGGACGTAATTGCACGCCAGTTCGAAATCATCCGAGCCTAGACAGATGTGAATAGGGGTCCTTCCCCAGGTATCCTTTCCGGTGAGCACCCGGCGCCGCTCGCTGATTGGAAGGTTAGTGATGTGGTCTAATAGAACATTGAGACTGCGCTCGTTTCCTTCCAAGGCCGCAATGTCAAGACTGGAAAGGTTCAGCATTCCCCGAAGGCCGACGTCAGCGCTATTGGAAAGGAGGACCTCGACCGCCTCCGGGACATCTGCGTCCTGCACAGCGAGGAATAGCGAGGTTGAAAGTAAATTGTCCCGGAAATTGATTAGCGGCGACCCAGCAATCGGCAGAATACGCCGAAGCCAAGAGACATCTTTCATCCGCGCTGCAATATATAAAACAGTCTCACCACGTGTTGTCCGATCATTGAGGGTTATCCCGCCCTGGATTAACAATGCGAAAACCGATTCCGAATCAGGGACAGGACTGACCATAGACATCATTAGGGGGGTAAATCCATCAACGCAGCAAGCTGCTGGACCCACACCATACAGCAAGAGTAGACGGATTATCACGGATCTCCGCTGCATCAGCTCCCTGGGATGCTGCTCGCCTCTATGGCATCGTCTACCAAGGAAATCCGTGCCCTCATTTGTTTTTTCAGGTATTGCTGCCGCGATGGTCATGAAGTCTTGTAAAAGGGCGTGTAAAGGTGTTATATAGCCTTCTCGCGAGTTGCGTGAATTTGGATTGGCTCCAAACTCCAGCAGAAGAAGCGCGGCCGTAGGGTGTAACAGTCTTACAGCAAGGTGGACAGGAGTAATTCCATTGAAGCGGACATTAGGGTCTGCTCCGTTTATCAGAAGCACCTGAAGCTGGTTCAGGCGGTTAAGGGCTACTGCGTGGAATAAAGCTAGTAGTTGATTAGAGTCGGGAGGATCCCTTGTTTGATTGTGCATCACCGCCGCTGATGGGTAGATTCCATCAAGTAATTGGTGGCAATACTGGATATGCGCTGAGGACTCAGATTGTCAGACTTGATTTGGACAGAAAGCCAGTGTCCCAGGGCAAGCCGCGTCATCAGAGGATTGCCCCTTGAGATGATAATGTTCATTAACCGTTGGCTTATAAACCAGCTTGTTTCTGCACCACAGTCCTTCAGTATTGCCGCAATTAGATAGTCGTCGCGCATGATCGCATCTACCAGACTGGTTCTTTGCCGTCCACAAGGGTGTTGAGACAGCGTCGGGGTTCGCTCCATGCTTCAAAATGAGATTTCTCAGCTACGATTTCTGTCCGCCGACAGAATCACCAAGAGGTCAAGGAAGTCTGAAGGCAGAGGCTTTTTCTGTAGGAGTAAGCAATCGAGGGCCTCTTCATTGTCATCACAAATGGCATCTAGAATAGACTGAAGATGGGGAGAACCTTGAGACAGTTGCTGAATATGTTGCAGCGTCTTTTCTGCATCTATCGCGTTTTGGTCTGCGGAAAGGGTATATACTTTCCATCAATTTATGGGGGTTGCTGGGCCAGTCAGGGGCGCAGCAGGAGATGGCGCGCACTATCTTTGCGTGGTTGAACAAGACTTTATGTGAATCGAGTTGTCACAATAACGGCACAGCAATGACGGATGGTTGTGGGTTGGGTAATGGAACTCGGGCTTACTTCATAGCAGTTCATATGTCCTTGTAGTAGTACTAGTTTGCAATAGTTTGAATAAACCCTAACCCTAAGTATAGCAGTATCTAAATCCTGGGTATGTGCTTCGCTTGTAACCTACTATGATGAAGACGCACATGAACCATCCAGCTGGTGAAAAGAAGACTGTAAATTTCCATTTTTCTTATCGTCTGCGGTAGTAGAGATATTCTATATTTTTCTCAGCTGCATCAGTGGGTCAATAATGCTGCACCGCGCCGAAAGCCACATTATTACTATCCCACTTCAGCGCAGCTTTGCGGAGAGTTCAAATACTCAAAAGCTCCATCGCGATGTTCTCTGGCCACTCATATCAGTGCCGCCCCCGTTCGCGGTGTTAGTCAATATCGCACTGAGACGTTTCCTTAATATTATTACTATGCACTTCGTTGAAGGCAATCCGCATCGTATTTAATTGCGTTTACATATGTAACCAGGACGAACACTGGAATGTTCTTCTAAAAGCAAGAGCCGCTATGTTACAGAGTTTATGAAGCCTTTCATGGATCGATTTAAAAACAATAATAATATACTACTAAATAATGGGCTTTGGAAGAAAAGCAGGCCCTCCCGGCCCGCTGAGAAGAAAAGATCTACTGTCCGCGCATGAAGCCGTTTATCACTAGAACGCCTAACCAGGCCTATCTTAGCAACAGTGGATGCTGTTGAAAATGGTCAGTAAACATCTGATCAGAAGCCAGAACAAATACCCGAACAAGCTATTTAATAATATTAACTGTGCGCCGCAATGTTCGGTCGCTTCTCTCTTTCTGCACTTCAATCTTTGATTCAAGTTATTTGTCTTCAATCAATGGAGCAATGAAGATGAACGCCCATAGCGACTCGGCCATTGAATTCCTCGCGTCTTCAATATCGCCTTTGTCATTTGTGAAAATTCTTTGGACAGTTGGCTTCCTTATAGTTGGGGCAGTTTTACGCAGGATCATACTCAACCGATATTTCAGCCCCATCTCGCATTTTCCCGGTCCATTCTGGGCCAGTGTGACGAGACTGTACCTCATCTATTATCATCTAAAGGAACTGAGTTACAGAAGATAGGGGAATGGCACGCAAAGTACGGTAAGCCATGGCTAATTTCTGCCCCCCTTTTTCCAAACAAAGGCTTGGTCCAGGTTGAACGAGAATGATAGCTTATAGCAAGGCCCTATCTTTCGCCTAACCCCCTCTCTTCTCTTGGTTAATGATCCTTTGCAACTCCCTAAAATCTATCGCTCCCGTGAAGAGAAGACCGACCATTACTCGACTGGCAGTTTTGGAGAACCGACGATTCCTGCAATTAAATCGCATAAAGAGCATTTGGAAAGAAAGAGAGCTCTGGCTCCAGCTGTACGCGACCCCTAGATTCAGCGTGGAAGACACAGTTTAACAATTGGACTCTCTGAATGGGAGCTGACCTGAGGCCTTTTACTACAATAGTATTCGTTTTCCAATGTCAAGGCTATGGAAGGTCGTTTAGACGAGCGTATCACGGACTGGATGGATGAGTTGCAGACTCGTTTCGTAGAGCCCAGGAAAACATTTGATTTTGCTCCATGGACTACGTGCGTTTCCATTAGGTCGTAAAAGATTATCGATTTAAGCTCCCCTTCGCTGACTGAGATGCCTCGTACAAAACAGATACCTCGCATATGATGTTATCAGTGAAATGAGCTTCGGCCGACCAATGGGCTTTACTAAGGCCGGGATTGATCTGTTCGGACTCATTAAGGGTTTCCACGACCAACAGCCTATTGCTGGCCTGATGGTTAGACTTCATCCGTTCTTCAACTGGCTATCAAAGACGGGTTTGGCGGAGAAGTTGCTTCTTCCCAAGCCAACCGATAAATCTGGATATGGAAGGCTTATGAATGTGCGTATTACGATCAAAATAGCTCTTGCTATCTTGGTGGAGAATGGGTTGGACTGACTTGTATGTGTAGGCGAGAGACAGAATTATGGCTGAATTTGAAGCGGGTTTTAGAGAGAAGCGCGGGAGTAATAGAGACAAGGGGCAGGCTTTTCTAGAATTGTAATCGTCAATTCAATCGCCGACAACAAGGTCAAGCTGTGCTAATTAATGGCTCGGAAGCTTTTACAACGAAGAAATCGGCACAAAAGAAACGGGCCGACTCACGAAAGATGCGATCAAATCCGAGGCTCTTCTGCTGTTGTATGTTCATGTTCATCTTCTTTTCAATCTTTCTCTTTTTTTTTTTTTTTTTTTTTTTTTTCCCAGCAGAAAATCGTTAGCTCACGACAGTTCTTTCTTTCGCAAACAGGATTGTCGGCTCGGACACCACGTCGACAGCAATGCAGGCGCTTCTGATAGGCATACTCACGGCCCCACAGATATACGATAAAGTGATGAGAGAGCTCGATGCCTTGCCAGCGGGTCAAATCGCCCAACACGACGTCATCCAGAAGAGCTGTCCGTACTATTTGGCATGCGTAAAGGAAGCCATCCGCCTCGTTCCCTCCGCACCCACATATTTCCCACGTCACCCACCCCCTGAAGGAATTGAGTTGTTTGGCAAGTATATCCCTCCAGTGGCAGAAGTTGCTGCAAATCCCTATTTTACTCAACGCGATCCCAAACTTTACGGGGAGGAAGGGGATGCATTTAGACCGGAAAGATGGCTTGAAGATCCTGTTCGCGCAGCTGCCATGGACAAGTATGAGTTCACTTTTGGGTATGGGAGCCGAATGTGCCTAGGCAAAAGCCTAGCTATGATGGAGCTTTATAAATCTCCCGTCGAGGTGGGTAGCTAATCTTCATCGCGGACATTGATGTCTTATTGATCCGGCTTCGAACTTTTCCTGCTTCATACTTGGGAGTCATTCTGCTAACTGACCATTTAGTTCCTTCGAGAATTCAAGATTACGCCCCTGAATCGCGAGTCACCAGCTAGGTTGGTATATAAGGGCGGCGTTTTTTGGCATGAAGACTTCAATATAACCATTGAGAAGCGGCAGTAATCTCCTGGGAGTAGGAGCTGCTAATAGCTACCACGTTCTTCCGCGCGAAGAAAGATGCTCGACATCATTTCCTACCCCTATGTTAGCGAAAGAAGATGAATTCTAGAGTCCCAATGATACAAGCCTTATGAAAACCCCAGCTACTTACCAGGTTTATAGAGAATTGGTGATGGTAAAAGTACTGAATTGAAGAATTAAGAGCCTTTTATCTGATCTCAAAAACTATCCCGGCATGTGTGTTATCCTCCGTACTTCCCTCACAGAAGAGATAGAGCAAAGAGCAAAATGAGATCTATCATTTCATGATACACTGGCAAATCCACCCCTTCAATCAACCTACACACGTCGGTAGATTTGTAAGAGGGGCGGATTTTGCAAGCACCCATTACATGGGAAAAGAATATCTCACTTCACAACTCTCAACATCTCCCACATTACCACCCTGAATACCAAGAGCACCACTCCGCCCCAAGCATCCACGATGTTTCTCTTCATTTGCTTCTCCTTTGTCGAGCCCCTTTCTGGGAGCAGCGGCTACGGCTTCTTCATGTTGTCTGACAGCTGGCTGAAGGCTTCTTCCACACCAGCTTTTCGCTCCTCCTCCGTGGGATTTTGTTTCATCTCAATGTCGGCATACGACCAGACCTTATTATGTGAATCTGTAAGCGCTGCTCTGCTGCTACCTAGGTAGGTACCTTTGTTAGACATCACATGATTCTCTCCAACCTCCTCTCACACCTCCCTACTCCCTACTCGCTCAACCAACCAACTTGAATTGTCCTGCCACCCAAATTGCCGCTCGCCGGGAGAAACACGCACTCCAACTAGCTCTTACATGTGAGGCGCGGACTTCCGGCTGGCGTGATCCCTTGTCCAAACCTTCCAATGCGTCATGGCCAGGTCATTTTGTTTTTGAGACCTCTCCTTCCACAAAACTTGAACTATCAAGTCTTTCCCCAAGGTATCGAACGCATCAAGCCCACTCACACAATGAGTTTCCGCAAGTTCTTCACCTCCACTTGGAAGCGCGATACTGCGAAAGTGAGCCATCTTGATTGCATGAGCACACAGAGAGAGAGAGACCACTAAAAATGATAGATTGGAATATGGAGGATGATTTCTTCCGCTTCAGCCGTGGGCGCTTCGTTTATGATGAGGCAGTGCAGATGAAACGCCGACATGTTCACTTTGGTATGAACAAGCTCGCTGAGGTAGCTGCAAAGGTTGTGGGAGCAACTCGATGTGTCAATGTAGAAAAATGTCCTGATGGCTTGTACAACAAGGCATATATACCTTTACTATGGATAACGGTAAAGAGGTCATTGGCAAGGTCCCAAATCCCAACGCTGGTATACCCCATTACACCGCTGCTAGTGAGGTTGCGACCATGGATTTTGTAAGTTTGCCACCAGTAGTTTTGAGAAAAGTTACTAATCACAATAATACAGATGCGAAACACACTACAAACTCCTGTTCCAGAAGTATATGCCTGGAATTCTAGGATTGAGGGCAATTCTGTAAGGGCAGAGTATATCATCATGGAGAAGTCTGCTGGCATTCCTTTGGCGCACATTTGGAATTCTCTGAAGATTACAGAGAAGTTTAATGTGTTTTTGCCCTACAGCTGCCAAGAAACTTGCTGCTCTCGATTTGTACTCTCAACTTCTCCCAATGTTATTACCGTCCGAGTCTGAACCAGAACTCAACACGGGCCACCTCTGGCACAACGACCTTCAATACGAAAACATATACATGAATCCAGACAAGCCCAATGAGATTCTTGGCATTATCGATTGGCAAGCGGTAGAAATAATGCCACTGTATGACCAGGCCCTGGATCCTGCATTCTTAGGCTATGAGGGGCCTGACATAGGAGAAGATCTTTCCCGGCCAAAGCTTGATGTCACAAGTCTTGATGAAGTGCAAAAGCAAGTAGCATACAAAAATTTTGATGAGAAAGCGCTCATAGTAGGGTGGCGGATGGCTGTCAAGGCTAAAAGCCCTGACCATTACAAGGCCATTCAGTTCTCCAACTCTACGGCCGGCCATTTACTTAGTCTTTCAAAGAATATCTCTATTCTTGGTGAAGCACACTTTCGAGCACTGCTTCTTGACCCCCGCGATGAGTGGGGATCCGCGTCAAGGAAATTTCCGCTATAATTCTCAGACAAGGAAGTTGCAGAAATTGAACAAGATGTCAAGGGGGCTGATGAAGGGGTACATGTCATGAACAAAATGAAAGAAAAGCTTGGAGATCTTTGACCGGATAAGGGGGTTACTAGAAGTGAGGATTATGAGTGTCTAATCGCGGAGCTGTCAGCGGCCAAGGAGCATCTCATGGGGAGCTACGGCGTGGAGAGCGACGAAGAGAAGAATCTCTTTGAGAAGTTTTGGCCGTTTGATTGCTAATGGAACCCGAAGATTTAATTTCCCTTCTCAACCCCCTCTACTCTTCAATATGGTTTGCACGTAATATGTACAGTACGTGAAAAATTGTGGAGAGCGAAGTTGCTTATACTTGTCAAACTGAGAGCCGTCTTACCGACCAAGGGCAAATTGTCAAGTCCGTTTTAAGACTGACTAC
Source organism: Helicocarpus griseus UAMH5409 (assembly GCA_002573585.1). Classification (NCBI taxonomy): domain Eukaryota; kingdom Fungi; phylum Ascomycota; class Eurotiomycetes; order Onygenales; family Ajellomycetaceae; genus Helicocarpus; species Helicocarpus griseus. The sequence goes on along the minus strand of PDNB01000078.1, from coordinate 115,496 downwards.
AGATTCAGATGTAATTTTATGTTTGAGAAAAATAATATAACAATTCAGATTTAGATGTAACATTGTAAATGAAAGTAATTGATAATGTAGAGACTAACTGACGTCGGAGTACATTTTGCGAATGTAAAAAAGTATTTGCAGGTATTTGAAAGAATCGAAAGAAATTTTTTAAATCTAATATCAAGTTCAGTAAACCTCACGTCTTCCTACCAAAAACAAATAGTCCAACATCAAACACTTCTCTTCTTTCGAGTTTGTCCTGTGTATTCAGGAATTGGTATATAGGTGCAGATATATACATAGTCGACCAACCAGCCTACCATTAACGGGAGGACGGACTGCCTCTCGCGCCCGCCGAAACAGCTTCCAGAATCATATCCTTGGCTGCTTCCAATCTGTTGCTTTGGCCCTTGATTTCAATGGCTTCGCCTTGCGCCTGGTTCTTGGGCACGTTGATTCTGCAGTTTGTCTGTTTGCGGATCTCATTGATTTTGCTGCCGCCAGGCCCGATAACGAATCTGTACGTCTTGGGATCCGGGAGGATAAGATATCCAGTAGCCGAATTTTGCGATGAGCTTTGAAGAGCCTTTTCGATGATAGACTTGGCCTTGGCGACGTTCTCAGGTGTGCCGGAAAGTACCCATGGAATTGTAGCGGAGGATGTTAAATCTGACGCATCGGCAGACGCTGCATCAACTACCTTCCACGAATGTGTGCCAGCGCTGGCGGACGGATCATCCGTGATAAGGGGCAGAGAACTACTCTGTTCACTTGCTCCACCGCGGGAGTCGGTTGGGCCGGGACGAGGAGGAATCTGATGTCCAGCATGGTCAACGCTAACTTGATGTTCGTTTCGAAGCCGCCGGAATATGGCGCCATTGTCAGAAACGGAATGATGCAAGTGGCGTGGAACATGAATAGTCTCGGCATGTTGCTCCTTAATCAAAGACTGAATGTGAGCTTTTGCCTCCTCCACTGCGCTGCTGGGGCCTTTGATTTTGATATCGGTGCGGCCGGATCCTTGCTTAGGAACATCGAGTGTTATTTTGAACTGGCTTTCCAGACTCCGTCGAGTCTCTCCGCCGCGGCCTATTAGGAATCGATGCTGCGCTTGAGGGACGTCGATGGTGGTCGCAACCTGATCGTCCTTCTCTTGAACAAACTCGCCGATAGCTGCCACGATCTTGTCTACAACCGCAGCGTTACCTTCCAAGCGAATAACGGTGTCATCGCTGTCTGGCGGTGGGAATTTCACCATCCTAGCAGCACTCCCATCGCTTGGACCACCGGCATCTGCTACGATCTTGCGAATGTTCGCGCCTAGGGAACGTTAGCCATTAGTATTTCATCATGGAGAGGGACTGGAGACTAACCGCCACCACCGATGAGCGCCTTGTGGTGCTTCTTCTCCACCTCGATCGTCTTGACAACTGTCGAATCAAATTCCTGGGCTCGTTGAAGCAACAGCTTTTTCGCATCAGTGACTTGCTTTTTGGTGCCTTTCAATTTAATTTCCACCCTTCCAGCAGCATCAGGTACGTCGCTCGCACTAGGCACATCAATCTGCGCACCTGTCTCAGCACGAAGTCGATCCATCTCGCGACCTCTTTGGCCAATCAACGAAGGGATCTGGCTCTGTGCAACTGAGACGGAACCGGTCTGGGAGTGGTCCATGACCCATTGGTAGAGACTGAGGATCTCCTCCCGCGCTCCATCAGCACCCTTCCGAGGACCTCGAACAACCACTTCATCGGAAGTTTGAGCAGGACGAGTGTTTCGGGTTCCTCCGACTTCGCTTGCGGTGTCGGCAACGGACTGGTCGTCGTTGACAGGGAGGCTGGACGCCCGGGGGAACTGGACTCGCACATTATAACGATCTTGGAGGCGGTTGACTTGACTACCCTTCTGTCCGATCAGGTCGCGATGATACTGTTGCGGAATTTTCAATACGTAGGTAGCCTCGTCTTCCAGCTTCTTTCCCAGGGCAATGATCCGTGCGCGACAAGCATCTGCCTTGGCTTTTGGTCCCTTAACCTCGACCTTCCCATTCTCGACCTTGATGTCAACGTCAAATTCCTCTCGGAGTTTGTTGATGTTTTCACCCCTTCTGCCAATCAGGAAATTTGCAAACTTCTGTGGGAACTCGAACGACGTTGTGTATCCCCTTTCAAGGTCATCCTGTTGCTGCTGGGCAATAAAGGACTGGATTTTTGAAACCAGTTCTTCAACGTCCTTGGAACGGCCGCGAAGCTGTACCTGCTCTCCGGTCGCACTGACGCGGACAGGAATATGGTCCTCTCCCTTGGCTTGCTGTTCCCGGCTAATGAACTTGCGGAGTTTATCGTGGTATCTAATCCAGGGAGTCAGTAAAATAAGCATAGAGATACGCCCAATGTCAATGGTGGCAGGAACTGAAAAATGCGAAGGCGAGAGGAGGAGGAGGGGGGGGCGCAAAGAATCACGAGTGATAGGGAAACATACTTCAACGGAACCGTGACAGACTTGGCGGAAACATCGTTTTGGTCGCCCAAAGAAGATAATAAATAAGCTTTTGCCTCGGCCAAGGCCTTTTCGAAGATAGCGAGGTCACTATCCGATGGACGCCGTCTCGGGAGCTCTTCCTGCGCCTCGTACACCAGGACTACATTGGAAGCATCTGGGTCCTCTGGTAGAACCAAATGTACGCGGAAGTTATCTTTCAGCTGAGAGGCAATGCGGGAGCGGATATAAGAGTGGAAATAAGGATCGATTGGCAGCGAAACAAGTTTAGATGGGGGGTGAGCCTGGATTAGGTTGACAATATCGGAACGAGCGCGAATAGTGTTCTTTCCGTCTCTCGAGTAAACTTCCCAGGTGACGGGGCCATCAGAGGAGGAGGGTAGGACAATATGAGCATCATATAACCTTTCAAGGTCCTTGATGGCTTGTCGCTGTTGTAGATAGGAAGTAAGAGCTCGAGCGTGTACATGGGGACCAACAGGCGCTGCTGAATGTTGCTTGGATACATCGATGCTGGCCATCTGCATGCTGGTGGCCAGATCCATCGCACGATTGATTCCAAACTCAATTTGGTCAGGAGGGCCAGTGATTGTCAGGTATTCGGTATCGTCACTCGTAGGAGGCATTACTATCGAGCAGCCAGTCTGGGCTAAAAATTCATGCAAAGAATCGTTGAGGTCGCCCAAGATAAACTGATGTTGTCCGCGATTGATAGCCAATTGACGCAGAGTGATTTGCCGCTGCAGCTCTTCCGCACATCTTTCGATCTCCGCGCGGGCTTGCTGTGCAGCACTTCGTTCTCCAGCAATTTGGATGTGCTTATCTGGGTCAGGGAAGAATTTAACCTGACCAGCGGCAACCTCACATGGAGGCGGTCGTGACCACGTATCGTAACGCGGAATTCGAATTTGAGCTTTTGTCCGTTCTTCGAGCTCGTTGAGGTGGACGTTGTGGGCGCCGGCGATAAAAGGGAAAAACTCGGGGGGAATGTTTTTCAACCGCAAGTTAATGTTGGACGACCGCTCCTTTACGATCGCCTCAATCTCTCTCCGTGCCATTTCCGCCGCAACAGCATCTCCCTCAATGAGGACGTCGATGGTAAGACTATCGTCGTCATCGTCGACAGCAGACTGTACATCTAGTTTAGGGACATTTATCCGGGCACCCGTGCGATCATGGATTCCCTGGACGACAGTCCCCTGGCGCCCAATGATATGGGGCCTAGCCGAGACTGGAATCGGGACACGCACAGATTGCTATATTTTTCTTGTTAGTTGACTGTATTGGAGAGATCCAGAGACGGTAAGGGGAAGAAAATACCTTAGAGCCGACCTGTTGAGCAACTTCCTTGAGAGCCTGACGAACGGCCTCGACAGATCCCTTACCCTCGAAAATGATGGATTCTCCAGGGCCATTGTGCATATCAACAATAGCCTTGGACCTCTTGCTGGTATCTCTCAGAATATCTCTGATCGGCTTCTTCAGCTGACCCCGGGGCAGCATCTGTGAAGGAGCGAAGCGGATCCGCTCCACGTGCTTACCCGGCAAAGACATGATCTTGGGGCCACCCAGCGAGGCACTCATAGAGCCCGGTGTAGCCAACCCGGACACTGGCGTCGAGGTGCGTGAGGAAGCGTTGCTCGATATATGCGATGGTACCTGTCCCCCGTTGGACAAGCCGGTGGCTGGCGACGGAGTCCGGCCTGCCGGTTTCCGCGCACCCCAGGCCATTGGGACAGCGGCAGAAGGGCGCGGAGCACCGCCCAGTGCGGGAAACAGCTCCTCTGACCGCACATCGAAGACTGGAGCCTTTTGAGGAGCGGGTTTCGTTGCGGCAGGAGCTACGTCTGAAGAGAGTTTCTGAACGGGTTCGGGAGCTTCTGGTGCAGCTGGGGCAGTCGGAGCAGGATTCGAGGGTTCCGCGGAGGGGACAGGATGCTCGAGATCATATTCGTCGGGAGTGTCCTCAATGGTAACATTATGAGGCTGGTCACGTGTGTGCTGCTCCTTGAGCAATGCGGCGGGAGATTTGGAACTCCCCACAGGGGTTCCATTAACATTGAGTTCGGCCATTTGGGGGTGTATACGCGGAAGGTTGATAGAGACTCGACAGAGCTAGAGCGGGATTCAATGGGGAAGAGTAGGTAAGGTAAACAACGGTGTGGTACCCTTTGGGAATCGGGGGGCCTGTCGAACGATAATATTATATGCGACATTAGCTTGCTGGAACAAGAAAAAAAAAAGGAACAATTCCGTTTGATCTCAATAGACATACCGTAGAAACAGAAATCTCCAGTCCAACAGACAGGAGCAAGGTAATATACAGCAGCAGAGGGTAAAGGTAAACGGAGAAGAATAGAAGAAGAGGGAGAGATGAAGTTGGGCGCAGAGCTAAGTAGTACTCGAGCTAGCTAAGGTTGAGAAGAGGAATAATAATTACGGGGATGAGACAAGAAACGGGGGGAGGGGTGGGTGAGAGCGATTGGGATCACTCCATCACGCCAGGAGAAGAAGGATAGAATGGAGAGAATGGGCGGACAGGAGTGGTAGATGGTGGTGGTCTTCTTTTTCTCTCTTGGGATAATGAAGATGGGATGAGATGGGGATGGGAAGAAGAATGTTGGAGGCAACGTTGCAGTTCGCGGGGAGCTAGCCGTTTTGGGCACTAGCCGAAAGACACCTGGACACCTCCAGACTACTCCCCATGGATTCCGGCAGCGGGAATGAACAAAAGTAACCAGAAAAATAGAGGAGAAAAATATTTGAATAATAGCATTTAAGTATCTAGCTAGATATCTCTCTTCTTCACCTGGCCAATTGTCCTCTTGGGAAGTATGATATTGCCTTGTCAGTACCATCTATCTATATATATGTAGGTGTTTGGAAAGACAACACCACATGCATAAAATATTAATAACTGATCTGTGTGTACTCCGTGAACTCTGAATACTTAATAATAATAATAATGCAGAATTACTCGGTAACTAGTTTAAAATTATTCTACATAAACAGGAGTGGTAATAATAGTACTAGTGAGTGTTAAGTCACCACCGGATAGATGATAGAAGTGGACAAAAGCAACACCAGAATATTCCGGACTGTGCTACCCAGAGCCGCAGCATCCATGATCCATCTATCTCCGCAGGGTCTGGTCGGGTCTGGTCTGGTCTCTTATTATTATTATTATTATCATCATAATTAATTTCTTTGTCGGCTGTTCTTGTCTGTCACTGATAGATCTATGTATAACCCACTGCCCGTTACACTATGCCCACGGATACTGCTCAGTGTTGTGTCTGTCCCGTACCATTACTGCCACAACCGCCACGCCTCCCGCAAACCGTGGCCTGCATGTCCTGTATATTACCGTCACAGATACTTCTCCTCTCTCTCTCCATCGTCGTCGTCGTCGACATCCACCACATCCACCACCATCATCATCATCACCAACACCACCACCACCACCACCACCATACCCTCTTCATCCCTCCCGTCCCTCTCCCCACCGCAGCAGCAGCAGCAGCAGCAGTGGTACTCCTGTCCGTTATCAGGTGTCTTTATTTCGTTCTCTACCTCCCATCCCACCCCCTCCCCTTTCCTTTCCTTTCCCCTTCCACCATGCCACGCCTGTCGCTGTCGCCCAGCCCCAGCAGAGACGAATAAGCCCAAGCAAGGACTGCAGAGACAGAGACAATTCCCGCCCTGCTGCCAACCCAACCACCACCACCAACCACTTAACGCGCTGTCCCACTGGCTTATCAGTATATCATCCTTCGACATTATTGACAAGTCTGTCCACACTCGCTGCTTTCTTTGCTTTTTGCGCTGTTCTTACTTCCATCTTCTCTTCCCCCCACCTCGATCGTTGTGCTGTTGCTGCTCTCTAACTTCCTCTTTTCCTTCCCCCTTCTATATCCATCGCTACCTACTAGATTTACGTCTACTACCCCGATCCAACTACCGTCTTGACCCTATCCTCTACATACAATACCTCTTCCACTCCTTTTTCTTTTTCCCCCTTCGTCTCCCCATTAGCTGTTGTTGTCCCTTGTTTGTCTGTTTGTCGCCGTCGTCGGCTTTCTAGCGCTTCACAGCGACCCTGCATCCCAGGGACATGGACCCAGCAAACGCCCCCTCCCTCAAACAACAGCGACGTCCGTCCTCTAAACTTCACAAACAACCTCCGCCATTATCCTCCAGTTCTTGGTCTCTCAGGAAACAACCTAGCGCTACTTCGCTCCGGAGACACCCCTCTGCTCCCGTCTATCCCCGCTCCCACGCTGGTTCTAGCCGTGAACGCGAGCACTCCAGAACCAAATCCAGCGCCTTCGGTTCCTCCTCTTCCTCTCTCGATCAACATAGTTCCCGCCAGTCGCCTGTCCTCACCTCTACCCCTGAATTTGGCGCCTCCACCCCCTTCACTTCAGCTCACTCTCGCCCTCAGTATACCCCTCGTCTTTCGTTTACCGAGCGGAGCTCCGCTGAAATAATCGGGGGCGCCTTCGACACCGAGACCATGTTTAACGCTCTTGATGCTTCAAAGCCAGCCGAGCAATCTCAATCATCCCAGCGCCCACCCCTCCTACATCATTACAACACCAGTCCCGATCCCCGCTCCGCTCCCACTTTGAGACAGTCTGCGAGCTTTACCTCATCTCCTTACATGGATCCCACTCCTCCGCCTCCCGCTGATGATGGCGCAAACACGTCATCTTCGAAGCGGTATTCCGACGAGGGCGGTGGTGGCAGTGGTGGCGGCAGTAGGTTAGGCCTGAGTAGACGGAAGACGGGGTTTTCCAACTTTGTCAATAGCATGTTAGGCTCTCCCCGAAATATCAAAATATCTGCCCCGGAGAATCCTGTCCACGTCACCCATGTCGGTTATGATAACCAGACTGGTCAATTCACGGTACGTGATGGTTTTAACTCTCTCTGGCTTTCATATAGAGGACATACTTCTTGCCATTGACTTTCCTTCGATTCGCGAACTAACAAAGTTTTTCCCTTTCATGGTTTAGGGACTTCCCAAGGACTGGCAGCGTATGCTGCAAGAAAGCGGCATTTCGAAAAAGGAACAGGAACAACATCCACAGACAATGGTGGATATCATGAAATTCTACGAGAAGAATGCTGGGGGTAGAGATGATGATGACGTATGGCACAAGTTTGACAACGCAATGCCCTACGAACATACCGACGCCGGTTCAGGCCAGAAAGCCTCCCCTGGCACGCTCAATCCAGGTTCTTATACACCACTACCCACCATCAATTCCCCCCCTACCAGTCCTCGTTTCCCTCAGAACCATGAAGGGAGCTTCGAAAATCCCAGAGCACCGCCGCCAATTCCTCGGTCCGCTCCTGGTGCCAACCCTGTCTCCCCCAATAAAGCTCCCTCCCTTAGTAACATAGTACCAAACCGTGCCGCTCCAAAGCCGCCAGTTGCGCCAGCAAACAATCTAGTCCCCGTGCGACCTGCGCCCCCACCACCTGTTTCAAAGGAAAATGTAATAGGGTCGAACCGCCAAGCGCCAGAGGGGTCTGCACATCCGTTCGCGGCGCGCCCAATCCCGGAATCCGGACAACTACCTCCGGATACCCGCCCAAGTCGATCCAATTCAAATGCCAATGACACGGGTATACCAAGAAACGTGCCAGTACCTGTCACCTCTCCCGCTCATTATCAGCAACTTCAGGAACAAGCCCTTAATGCTGCTCAGCATGCCATCACGAGTAAACAGTTGGAGCGTACAAGAAGCCAACGCCAGCAGCAACAGCAGCAGCAGCAGCAGCAGCAACAACTGCCGCCTCAGCAGCTTCCATCTATACAGCAAGAACATCAACACTCCCACAAGGTACCAGATCAGCAGTTCACCTCGCCTACACCCCAACAACAATTCCCCCAGCAGCAAGGTACCGCACAACAACAGCCCCATCAGCATCCAGCCCACCTTGGTCCCTCTCCCCGACCGCGTCAGCGACCTCGTCAAAGCAACGGGATTGACATCAAGGCTCGTCTCAATTCCATATGCACGAGTGGTGATCCTACTCGCAAATATAGAAATTTGAATAAGATCGGCCAGGGTGCTTCAGGAGGTGTGTTTACTGCTTACGAAAATGGCACCAACAAATGCGTTGCTATCAAGCAAATGAATCTTGAACTACAGCCAAAGAAAGATCTCATTATCAATGAGATCTTGGTTATGAAGGACAGCAAGCACAAGAACATTGTCAATTTCATGGATAGCTTTTTGCATGGTGGTGATCTTTGGGTTGTGATGGAATACATGGAAGGTGGAAGCTTAACTGATGTTGTCACCTTTAACATCATGACCGAGGGTCAGATCGCTGTGGTTTGCAGAGAGGTATGTTTGCTATTGTTTGTTGTTTCATGTAACAGATCATTGTATTAACAGTGGTAGACTCTCAATGGCCTACAGCACCTTCATTCAAAGGGTGTGATCCATCGAGATATCAAGTCGGACAATATTCTTTTGTCTTTGGAGGGTAACATCAAGCTAAGTAAGGGCTGCCTTTTGTTCCCATCGCCTGTTTTCAGTCGCTAACAGACAACCAGCCGATTTCGGATTTTGCGCTCAAATCAACGAATCCCAAAACAAACGCAATACCATGGTTGGTACACCGTACTGGATGGCTCCTGAAGTTGTTACACGGAAGGAGTACGGACGCAAAGTCGACATCTGGAGTTTGGGTATCATGGCGATTGAGATGATAGAGGGAGAGCCGCCCTATCTTACCGAGTCGCCCTTGCGAGCTCTGTACCTTATCGCGACCAATGGTACCCCGACCATCAAAGATGAGCAGAACCTTTCCCCGGTATTCCGGGAATTCTTGCATTTTGCCCTACGGGTCGATCCCGAGAAGAGAGCCTCTGCCCATGATTTACTAAAGGTATGTGGAACCTTCTGCGGACGATGACTGTTACATCTGTTCTCCGCCATTTGCTAACATAGCCTGTAGCACAACTTCATGTCATTGTGCGAACCTCTCCCCAGCCTTGCACCCTTGGTGAGAGCAGCCCGGATTAGCAGAGCCCAGGAGAAGGCCCAAAAAGGCGGTGGCTAAGCGGCTTGGCATTTCCACCCCCTAATCTTCCGCTTATGATTGGTACGAAAGCCAGGCATTTTTCTCATTCTTCTGTTACACTCGATACCCGCATCTTTTTCCCTTCATCTTTTGCCCATCTGCGTCGTCAGGTCCTATCTACCCTCACCATATGGGCCATGGCACTGCTACCGAAGACGCAGGCACTATTGAACTTTTCCCTTGATGTTTTTTTCATGCTTTGCTGTCCGAATATCCGCGGTCTATTCTAAATTTAGAGCGTGCATGCTTGACATTAAACTTTGACAGCTAAAGAATTTAGTATACATGTCTTTACCGCTGTTACCCTTTTTTTTTGCAGGGAACTGGCGCGGCTGATGTTATTTATTTGACGACGATATGCTAGAGAATGGGCTTGTACGAACGTGACGTTATTGATGTTTGATCGGGTACAAGTTTTGTTGACTTATTTATTTTCGGTCTGCTGTCTGTTATTATGTGTTTTCTTGCTCACCTAGCTGGTGTGCCTTCTTGTGTCTCGTTTAGCACTTTGCTTGTGGGCCTTACATGGGGTTTTATGGCGTTGAGCTTGCGTTTTGTCAGTTACGGCAGAAGAAGGGATTCAAATAGCTTTTGCATCTTGAGCAGGGGTGCAGTTGCTAGAGGCTGTTCTTCTCTTGTCCCCTCCGCCGGCTCCTAGTTGTATCTGAATGTAGCCTTTCATACTTTGTGCGATACATTCCCTCAAAGTGCACCCAATCTAGTGTTGTCTTCGTGTCTCTGTTTAGATGTTTTCGACCTACATAGCTGCTACTACTTAGTTTTTGAAAAGATAGAAGCAAAAAAAAAAATGAGGATTTAACATGGAACTGTTAGTTAGGATATATATTTATTGATTGAACCCCTTTTTTGGGAGGGATAATGATGGTTACTCAATCGGAGTTTTGCTCACAGCTGAGATGCACAGAAGGTATTGTTTCTAGTTCCTTTTTCCCTTGTGTCTCGATCTAGAGTACATGTTTCATTCCTTGTTCCGTATCTCCTTTTCTTTTTCTTTTTGATTATTTGAGATATATATATAGTCCCCTTTCTGTGGCTGTTCCCCATTGCTTGGCGGCTTAGCCCACTTACGTAATTCGGCCCTGGCGGCGTCATACCTCGTGGCCGACGACTGTCTCCCCTTCAATCAAAAGCTGCCTGCGGCTGTCTATCCACCACCCCCTCTTCTTCTTCTCTTTATTATCATCACTCCTCTTTCGCAGCTTCATATTCTGCAGCGGCGCATCTTTCCGCTTTCTTTGCTTGTAAAGGTGTCATCACCGTTGATTTATCCGGCATCTACCGCGGTGCTGCCAGCCCGATTGCTGCTTAGTGAAGAGTGAAGTACACCTGAAAGAAACCCGGTTGCCTGTGAAGCGCAACATCACCAACGGTGTTATTTACTGCCCAAACCCTTATTGCCTTTAATCCCGCCCGAGTCAACGATATACCGCTCCTGCCATACCCGTAGAACCCCGTCGTCCTCTTACACTCCTCACCTCGCCGGTTCTACTGGGGGATTCAACATGTTCCGCGCCCAGCAGAATGCGTTCGACGACGCTGTCGGTGAGTACCATCCAAGTCTTGCCGTGCCTGCGCATATCAATACGGACTGCAACTGATTTCATTCAGCCAAGGCGACGGACGAGAACCTGACTTCGGAAAACTGGGAATATATACTTGTACGATAAGCCCCGGAAACCCCTGGATCGAACCACCAAGTGTCTTGTTGCTGATAATACGATGACATAAAAGGATGTTTGCGATAAAGTTGGCGCTGAGGAAGCAGGGTATGGATTTTGGGATCTTTGCGTCAATTGCATTTTAACGGGGTTCCGGACTGACTCAACTTTGTCTCTGTTTATAGAGCGAAGGATGCCGTTGCAGCAATGATAAAGCGACTTGCGCATCGGAATGCCAACGTTCAACTCTATACCCTCGAGGTCTGTTCCCATTAGAATATACTATTTGTTTGGAGTTTGGTGGCTGACGGACCACAGCTTGCTAATGCGCTTTCGAAAAACTGCGGAGTGAAAATGCATCGCGAACTAGCGTCGAGAAGCTTCACAGATGCCCTTTTGCGTCTTACAAACGATCGGGTACGCTATCTTGACTCTCCATATGGCTTCTATGGCCCGTCTGCTAATCCGCTGCTCTGTAGAATACCCATCAACAAGTGAAAGCCAAAATACTGGAACGAATGGAGGAATGGACAGAGATGTTTGCGAGCAACGCTGACTTCGGCATTATGGAGCAAGCATATATGAAATTAAAGTCCCAGAGTGAGTGGTAACTGTTTGCGGGCGGTTACTGTGTGAACTTATGATTGACAGGTTGTTATGAAAGATCCCAATCTTCAGGCACCGTCGAAACCAACGAAACGGGAAATTACCGATTATGACAGGCAAAAGGAGGAAGATGAACTTCAAATGGCACTTGCATTATCCATCAAGGATAAATCCGCGTCTTCTGCGGCTCAAAATACCGATAATAATAACGCCCAAGCTGCCGCCCAGTCTACACCCGGGCCATCCACTCAAAGCCAGCCCGCACCCTCTCAGCCTGTACCTCCTGGAACAACCGCGGCCACTGTTTCTCGCGTTAGAGCTCTGTATGACTTTCAGCCCTCCGAACCCGGCGAACTCCAGTTTCGCAAGGGTGATGTTATTGCAGTGCTCGAATCTGTTTACAAGGATTGGTGGAAAGGATCTCTTCGGGGTCAGACTGGCATCTTCCCCCTGAACTACGTTGAGAAACTTGCGGACCCAACCCACGAGGAACTGCAGAGAGAAGCCCAGATGGAAGCTGAAGTATTCGCGGAAATAAAAAATGTGGAGAAGCTGTTAACGCTCTTGAGCACCAGCAGTTCGGAACTTAATGTACAGGAGAATGAGGAAATTACAACGTTGTACCACTCTACGCTGGCTATACGACCAAAGCTTATCGAGTTGATCGGTAAATATTCTCAGAAGAAGGGTAAGCGGAAAGTTTTTAAGTTTTTAATTTTTTCTTGTCCGGGAAATTCTACGGACAATATTTACTAACTCGATCCAAGATGACTTTACGCAGTTGAATGAGAAATTTATCAAGGCCCGTAGAGACTACGAGTCTCTGCTTGAAGCCTCGATGGCTCAGCCAGCGCAGCCTCACTATGGACGCCCTCAAGCGCCATACGGTTATCCTATACAAGGTGGCGCCCAAGGATATCCACAGGGTCCCCCACAACAGGATCACCAGCGTTATTACACTCCTCACCCCCAAGGTACAGACAGTATTCCGCTTACCTAGCGCGTTCGAATTTTGGTGTTTAGAAACCCTTCCGCTGATAACATTACGGTAGATCCGCCCAAACCACTTCAGGCCGGCCCAGCTCAGTTCTATGGTTCTGAGCAAGTCCCGCTTCCTTACCCCAACAATAACCAGACGCCTGGCCCTAGACAGCGAACACCTACCGGGACACACCCACTACAGCAGCAACCGCCGCCGCCTGACCCTTATGGAGCAAATGGCCTTGCTCACCACCGTCCACAACACGTTCCAGAAGCCCCTCAGGAATTGGGGACGTCCGTATACGATTCGCCCCAAGACAGCGCCGCGCCGAACACCCGGCACTCTTACAGTCAACCAGGGAACCCCACTCGCCCCTCCATCCCTCACCAGCATTCTAATGATTACTCTCCGTCTCTTTACTCTCCAGATGATAATGCCCAGCCACAAGCACCGCCAATGAACCCCCCTTATCCTACTCACTCACAGCCTCCCCAACCACAGCAATTTGCCCCATCGGCGCCGAGCCAACCACAACACCAACCTCCGCCTATCCCGTCCAGTAGCCCAAACCAACTTCCATATCCCACACTGTCTAGCGGGCCGAGACCAGGGCCTCCAAGCGGCGGATACCAGGCCTATTCTCCTCCGCCCGGCCATCCTGCCAATCCTTCAAACGTTAACTTAAACCCAAGCGCGTTTTATCGGTAAACGTGGGATACCTTACGTTTGATTATTACTTAGAGATCTCACCAGAAACTTGCGACTACTTGTTCACCTTTATCTCGCTTTTCGCCCGTACTTGAGTGTCAATGGCAGGTGTTATCTTAATTTCTTTAGATAATTCTACTATCTCGTTATTGTGAAATACCATGAGGCGTGTGGTTATAAGTACTACCACATTTTTCTTCTTTCCTTGCTGGTTGCCGGATGAATTTCTATATCCTTTATGCAACTATGAACCCCGTTTGGTGTAAGAGAATGAACCAATCTGGTCCCATGTTTTCGATATTGTTTTGGCTGCCTCCTGGCATTTATATCACCTCGTCTATTACGAACATATTCCCTACATACGTCTTATTCTTTTCGACCCTGTTGATACCATTTTTCCATATGTATTACTCCCCTATTTTCCGCACCTCAACGGTCTCAGGTGGGAGGACGTATCGATCTTCAAATGATTTTGGAATGGCCTTGGACGGGCCTTGGGGTTATCAGCTGTAGGTAAATGAATAAAAATTGTCACCCACGTATACGAATCGTATGTTTGAATCGATACACCTTTTCATTCTCGTAGCCCCTTTTTCTCGCCGACGCAAACTTGGGCGGTGAGTTTCTGCCAATATCAGCCCTATCACGTGCCGCCGCGTTCTCCAGATCCTCTTCAACATCGCAGCCATTGTCAATGTCATAGCTAGGTCGGGCACCGGATTGCAACTGCTGGCTACACGGGTAGTCGATGTCAGGTCCCGATTTCTGGCATTGTGGTTTGAATTTTTTTTCGAACTTAGTCTGTTCGTGGAATGCACCCTGCCCTGCCCCTTCACTCCGTCCGCTTCATTTGCTCACAGTACGATCCTTCGCTAGTGATAAAGACTACTCCGAGATACCGCTTGATTTACGCTTCACAATGATCGTCGTCTTGGGCCCTTTTCCCTACGGGTAGTGCAATTTTGGAAATAATTCGAGAGTCCGCCCAGCAGCGAAAACACCGCCAGCATCGATTCGAATATACCTGCATCATCATAAGTCCGGGGAAGCGGGGAACCGCTATCTTGCGAAATGGATGCGGACTGGGATGAAGTCTCGCGGATTGCTGTTCCTCCTTCCGGTCCCCACGTTTTACCCACCGTCGCCTCGACTATTGCTTTCGATGACTCTCAAGAACTTCTATGGACCGGGAATGAATTCGTGAGCTCCAAACCTTTTGCCCCGCGATTGCTGATAAAGCACATCGGTTGGGTGGTCCATTTCGCTAATACACTTCCCATACTGGGCATTAACAGGGCCGAGTCACTTCTTTCTATGGGCCGGAGCTCCAGAGGTATACGTCCGTCAGAGCACACCCCGCCTCTGAGGGCCCCGTGCGTCAGCTGCTATTTCACGACCGAGGAGTAATATCAGTATCTGCAAAGAGCGTACATCTTACATCCCGCCGGGGCCTGACAATATGGCATCTTTCGCACGCAGAAATGGAGGATCTCCGATGCATGAGCTTTACGCAGCAGCCTTCGAGGATTATTGTCGCCGGTTGCCAGCGGGTCATGTTCCACATCGATGTTGACAAAGGCGTTATAGTGGATAGAATCCAAAACGACTACAACTATACGATCATGAAGAAAAGCCGTTACTTATGCGCGGCGACTGATACTGGCTCTGTAAATGCACTGAGCTTGTCCGACTTTAGCCTTGTGAAAAGTTGGAAGGCGCATGGTACCGTTGTTAATGACATGGATGCTCGAAATGACTTCCTCGTCACTTGCGGCTTTTCCGTGCGGCATCTCGGATCGCCGATTGTTGACCCTCTAGCGAACGTGTACGATTTGAAAACTCTGGCGCCATTGCCTCCAATTCCGTTTCATGCAGGGGCGGCATATGTCCGCATGCACCCAAAGCTACAGACAACAAGCTTTGTAGCCTCCCAGACTGGTCAACTGCAAGTGGTTGATTTGATGAATCCTAATGCTATAAATTTACGGCAAGCAAACGTCGCATTCATGCTTGGCCTCGAAATTTCACCGTCTGGGGAGGCTCTGGCGGTCAATGATGCGGAATGCTTGATTCATCTCTGGGGTTCCCCATCCAAGATTCATTTCAATGAAATAAGCAAAGAAACTGAATTTGCAGACGTGCCAACGCGTCCTCCGATGGTAGACTGGACGAACGATACCCCGCTCAATGCAATTGGGATGCCATACTACCATGAGCGATTACTTTCGGCCTGGCCGAGCCACATGGTTTTCGAGGTTGGGAGCATTCCACCGCAAGTCGATCCGGCTATTATTCCATACCTTCGCGCCGGAGAGATGGGGCACTATGCTCCTAATCCACGCAAAACACGGAGATATCAGGTTGAGAACACACGTGCGCAGCCAGCCGCGGAACCAGCACTGGCTGCTCCCAAATTCTTGAGCGAGAGAGCGAGAGCGCAAGCGAAAGCCAAATTTGACAGTAGTCTGGACGAAGCTGCTGATACCCTGGCTGGGGCAACCATTGATAAGGAGGCTGAGGAAGATCCACTTTTGAAATATAGTAATGTCGAAATCAAGTATAGCAAATTCGGCGTCGATGACTTTGATTTTAGGTTGGTTACCTTTAGATTTGTGGCCGCCTTTGGACCAGTACTGAACATTATTCCAGATATTACAACAAAACCGTCTACTCGGGGCTAGAGACGCACATAGCCAACTCCTTCACGAACTCCCTGCTCCAGCTATTCAAATTCGTTCCATTGATCAGGAACCTGGCTCTTCACCATGCGGCAACAAATTGTATATACGACAACTGCCTACTTTGTGAAATGGGATTTCTGTTTGACATGCTAGACAAGGCAAATGGACAAAACTGCCAGGCGACGAACCTACTGAAAACATTTAGCAGTTTCCGGGAAGCTGCAAACCTTGGTCTCCTCGAAGAGAATCTGACTAATAAATCCCTTTCGTCAGCTATCCAGTCGGTCAATCGATTCTTTTTGAACCAGATATCCCATGACTTTCGATTGATGTTCCCACACTCCGAGCAGCTAGATCTCACGCTCTCAACCGATGCAGTTGAGTCAATTCGTTGCATGCTCTGCCGCAACGAGACCGTTCGTCCCGGAAACGCATTTGTGAATGAGCTAAATTACCCGGCGATCGACCCTAAACAGATGCGGCGCAATGCCTCTTATCGATTCTCAAGTATCCTCAAGTCTACCATTGAACGTGAAACGCAGAATCGAGGATGGTGCAGTCATTGTCGCCGGTACCAGCAAGTATCAATCCGGAAAACAGTGAACAGAATGCCGCTGGTGTTAATGTTGAACGCAGCTATAAATAACCCAAACATCCGCCAATTATGGGGTACTCCCGGATGGTTGCCGGAAGAGGTTGGAATCTGCCTTGAGAATGGCCGCATTCAATGTTTTGAGGGCGAAGACCTTAAGATGCGCAAGAGGAATAATATGCCCGGCCTGATAGTATACGAACTGGTAGGCCTCGTTGCCGAAATTGATATTCCCGAACATCACAAACCCCACTTGGTTTCTTTTATAAACGTTGCGATATCGTCGCGAGATTATAACGATTCGAACCGATGGCATCTTTTCAACGACTTCTTAGTGACGGAAGTTAGCCGTGACGAGGTGTTTGCATTTAATCAGCCTTGGAAATTACCTTGCAGCTTATCTTACCAGGTGCAGACTGCCAGACATAGCGTGGACGATGCTTGGAAAAATGAATTGGATACTACTCTACTGTTTTATGAGTGGTCCATGAAGTACGCTATCTATTCTTTCCCCTGATATTTATTGTTCGTTTGATTCTAACATCATTACAGCAATTATCGTCCTATCGAGTCCTGTCAGGTTCTGCAGCCAGAGGAGAGACCCTCCGCGGGAACTCCTGTAGCGCTCGACACCGAATTTGTTGACTTGGAAAAAGCAGAAATTGAAGTCAAAGCAGACGGAACCCAGGAAATGGTTCGTCCGAGCAAGAGCGGACTAGCACGAGTTTCCGTTATCCGCGGTTCCGGGACGGCTGAGGGTGTTCCTTTTATCGACGATTATATTACCATCAAGGACCCCATCGTCGATTATGTCACACAGTATTCAGGTATCAAGCCTGGCGATTTGGACCCTCGAACCAGCTCTCACAATCTTGTTCCACTAAAAGTCGCGTATAAAAAACTATGGCTTCTCTTGAATTTGGGTTGCATTTTCGTGGGTCATGGCTTGGCTTCGGATTTCCGAAAGATTAACATTCAGGTGCCCAAATCGCAGACGGTGGACACGCAATACCTCTTTTTCCACCCGTCCAAAAACAGGCGTCTCAGTCTACGGTACCTTGCTTGGGCAGTATTTAAAGAATATATCCAGGAAGAATCAACTACTTCCACCACGTCTACCACATCCATCACCTCTTCTGACCCAGCTCAAGCTGCCTCTGTGAGCACCACCACCACTAACACGACGAGCACTGAAGGTCACGACTCAATTGAAGATGCCCGCATGGCCTTGCGTCTATGGAAAAAGTTCAAAGAATACGAAGATGCAGGCATAGTCGCACAAATGCTCGAAGAAATATTCCGTGAAGGTTTCAAGCATGGCTTTCGCCCTCCTCCTCGGAACTCCCCTAATACCAGTCAAATCGGAACTGTTCCGGGGGCTGCTACTGCCCGGCTTCCCGCTAGTGGCCGCAATACTCCTGATTTAGTCGTTGGCGCGGGGACGCTGAGTTCCGCTGGAAGTGTGAGTGGCAGTACGCCGTCGACGCCTCGGCAGGCATTTAGGAGATCGGCAGCCCTGACGCCAAGTAATGGCAGTTTCACGGGGAGCAGCAAGGTGCCGGACATTTTTGGCGGGAGTCCTTTGCGATGATTCATGTGGTGTGGCTTAATATTGAACAATTGGGAAAGCGAGCTATCTATCTACCTATCTCCTCATCTAGGGCCGCGAGGCATTTAGCGTCGTCATATTTTTGACTGTACACGAACGTATTAAATACTGCAATTTCATTAAAAAGTTAAAAACTTCAAATTCTCACTATTTATCGTGTGACAAATGTTGCTAGCCAGCGCCGCCTGTTATGCATTTCAGAAGAAAAACATAAAACAACTAGAAGATTTGTTGCCTTCTATAACTGCTTGTCAACAGGAGAGAGAATAAGGTGCATAAAGACCCTTCCGTAAGCCACATTAAAAGAGACTTTACCATCATTTCTCTGAAGAGTTTTATTGTCAAGCTACTTTATATGTGCTTCAGTTCGTATAATTGAAGTTTCTGATATTTGCTGTTTTCCCTTCATTCTTTTTTCAATTTTATCAGATGTCAAAGCTTCAGATTCTCAAACAAAAAATGATTCATTAGCATAACATCTTGAGAAATGCTGACATATAGAGCTGAAAAAATAAACAGACAGAGAAAGAAATGCTATACTAAGACTCAGAGATATTTAATTTGCTTTATTACTAGTAGTTGCTTGACAAATTTAACAATATTATTTGTTGATTAACTTATTAAATATTCAGTAGAATTATCAGTGTGAGTTTGTTTCAGAAAAGTCATAAGCAACTGTAAATTAAAAAATGTAAAAGAGATAGCTGAATGATAAGAAGTGTTATGACCAGCAAGAGAGAGAGAGAGTATCAAACAATATTCAAGTTACTTATCTAATGGCGTCAAGTATACAGGAGAACGAAGGTGAGAAGGGAAAGAAGGAAAAGTAAAAAGAAAAGCGAGCAGCACCCATATTTATACTAGTCGGGTAAACAACCGGGTTAACGTTTCCCCGTCCTGTTCAGGCAGTGCCCGATCCTAACAAGAAGTAAAATTCTTTTAAACTTCAGAGTCTAAGATAAGAAAATAAGTGAGAAGTCTGATAAATATTTAGTATTGCAGAAAGCAGTGAAAGAGTTCAATAACAAACATTGAGAGTGAAATAGCAAATGACAAGCAAGTGACAACATATTTCAAATCACAATTGCAAATCATCAAATATACAGAAGCTATATAATTGCAAAGTGACATCAATTCAGCTCCCTGCAACTGACAAATAACTCATGCATATGAAAACAAAATCATAAAGAGAAGATAAGAATTCACATCAAAATCAAGCTGAAAGAAAGAACAATAACACGCACAACAATTGAGGCAAAAAAGAAAAAAGAGGATTGAGAAATACAGCAAAACAATCACACGGCAATAAGCTCATCCACGTCCTTCTCACCAAGGTTCTGAGGGCACAATAATAACACACGGATATCTCAGAAATAGACAAAGACAAAACAAGAAATTCGCAGATTACCAGTTCGGCACTTTTAATCCCCGTAATATCTGCTATGGCCAATCATAGCCGATTCTCCCTTTCTCACACTTCGGACGTGGTCCACGCATTCGACCTCAAGGGCGTCCATTTGCGTCCACTCGTTGATATTGCAACCTAGCAGCCCGGTTTGCGAGAGCTCCCATAACGCTTCAAACATCCAGGTTTTGCACCTATGCTCTCCAACAGGGACAGATCGAATCGTTTGTGCGAACAGCTGAGAAATGCCTTTGTGATCGAGATCGAGCACCGATATTTCAACCAGGGCCAAGAGACTTTGAGAGTTCAAAATATGCGGACGGTAGTGGGCTTTGAACATATAGCCTGCTCCTTCGTTTGTGTTGTGGTAGAGCATTCCGGTCCTATCGTTTGTGGCAACAAGCAGCCCCCAGTGGTAGACTTTTGAGCTCCTCGTATCAAAAAGAGCAATGTAAACTGTCCCACGTACTAACTTGACGTCTTCGTTTTCGTCCGGATCTGAATGAACCTGCGACTTCCCGGTAAAATCGTCATAGGATGGCTTCCCATCGGACGCAGGCTTTCCGCCGGTCGGAGTATTCCCGGCCGCAGAAGGCTTGGACTCAGACGAAGGTTTGGAGGAGAACAGTTTAAACATTGCGATTATGGAGCGGTTGGGGTATCTCGGTTAATAGGGAGAATGTTGGTTTTTCGATAAGATTAGAGCAATGAGCTAGTATAACAGTGCTGAAAGTATAGTTTGAAATAAAAGACTTTCCCTGGGAGTTAAGTAGCGAATATGACGGATAAAGGGGTTTTTGGTGAGGGGGAAAGAATAAATAGAAAATAAAATAAAATAACAAAAAATAAAACAGAGCTCAGCAATGTGTCTCCGCAGCTTTATATATCTTGCATTCTATAACCAAGGAAAGAGAGACACGAAAGCAGCATGCTATTTTGGGCCGTCTAACCGCCAAATCAGCCTCCTCACAAGGAGAAACGAAAGGAACACCACGGTGCCAAAGTAGAAGCTTCTGAACAAAGAGTGCATGGTACTCCGACAATTCATCCAACTTCAACCGGTCGGGAAAGCGTGTCCCTGCAAAACTTCATCATATTGAAGTATTTTTAGAAAGTTCGCCCGAGGGGTACTTTGAAATAGCCGCTTGATAGAGTCAACAAATAGTCCGTATCGATGATGGAACGGTGGAATAAAACAATTGGCCCTGCTTCGTGCAGGACGTCTTGAAACATCTTCGGGCCAGCGGCAATCAACATGGACACGACTTTTGCAATAAGCGCCGACTCAGTGAAAATGGCAAGCTGTCACAGTATTCTTACCGCCGCCATCGTCGTCACTACTTATTTTCAGCCAATAACACCAATAGCATTTAAATAATAAAAGAGGGCGTCTGCATGCTGCAGCAAAACGGTTCCTCCTTACCCTTGGAAAATAGCAACGGTTGGATGGGAATGGATTCGTTTCAAAACCTTTTGCGGCGCAGTGATAACGCAGAAGAGGAGAGGAGAGTGAAGGTTTGGAAGAAGTTGAGATATCACATGACCCCAATGCGGCTTACAACTGGAACATATTGGCAAACACCTAGATAGATACTGATAGATATAAACGGCTATATAGTACGCGATTCATTCCGCTTCGCCGAGTCCCACCACTACAATTACTTTATTCCAGTCCCTTGTGTACTCGCGTTAAATTGACTTCCTTCCCCATCGTCTAGGCATGTCCGCACGCTTAGGATCTCGCAGTGGAGCGTTTATCACTGCTGAGGAATGCATATACTCTGCCAAGTTATCAGCTTTTGAGCAGCTTTCACTAGTTAACTTCCTAGACAATTCGCGTGTGCCTGACGACGCAGGCCAGTATATGCTTGATCGAATATCCCAGAATCAGAACTGCGCCGTGGAAGAGACACTGCGCTCAATTAGAGCTGACTTAAAAACCCTGGCACTAAAATGTGAGTTCCCGTGCTGATTTACACCCCAGAATCGCAAAATCTGTTGTTCTTACTCTGTTTGCAGGCAATCGGGCAGACAGCGTCTCGCCGGAGATCAATGCTGCTCTTCGCGAACGCGATGACTACCGATGCTGTATCACAGGTCTGCAGGACAATGTTGAAGCCACTTACATTATTGCCCCTTCAATCGTGCAAGATCCTGATCTTATAGAGAGGGTAATATTTTATTTATCTCTTCCTGTTATTTTTCTAGGAGCTTATTGATCTTCTAACTACAAAATATTTTCAATTAGGCATCATTACGGCTTCTCCTAGAAGCTATTCTAACTAAGGATGGTGTTGAGGAGCTGTTTAGTTTGCTTAAGCCAGACACCACGGAGAATCAGCTTCAGAATCTTTGGTTGATGTCTCATGAAGTCCGAACTTTATTCCGAGGCGGACATATCCATATCATCAAGTCACCGTGTCTGGAAGGAACAAATGGCCTAGTGAAGGGACTTGGTAAAGATGGTGGTGTAAGCGATCCCTTAAATGTATTTGAAATTGAGTGATGAACACTAATTAGCTCTAGTGGAGGATTCAATGGACTTCTCCTAATGAGGTTTCACTGAAGCATCTCAACGGCCATTCCTCATTCTATAAGATCCCTTTTACATTGGACCCCAAAACCTACCCTTACCGGCTGATTATCTTCTGACCAGTCACCAGCGAATTTTAAAACATTTACACATGTCTTGGGCGGAATCTGACATCAAAAAGGGCTGGCCGTCTACCAAACAAGGTTCGATCACCAATAATGAACATCTGCCTACTTTTTCCCCTGCTAATTATTCCTCAGTAGGCTGGAGACTCGGACCCCTCGGAAGGCTTTTCCTCTGGCTGTTTTTTCTTATTTTGCCACATTATATACGACTAGGGCTTTTTAACCTTATCGATAGACAGGCAGATCGATGGAATCCTGAACAAAAAGGTTCTCGTGTAAAATCCCTACCGCTTGGACTTTGCCTGAAGAGATGCCGCGGGAATACTGAAAATGAAGCGAATGCATTGCGACTAATTGAGAAAAACACCTCGATCAACGCACCAAAGCTGATCGGTTATGCTGTCATTGACAAAAAATCTGGCTTTCTTCTGATGACAAAGCTTCCAGGAATTCCATTATCCAAAGTATACTACCGGACTACATACGAAGAACGGGAAAAGATGGCCAAAAATTTGGCTGACTGGATCAGTCAACTACGACGAATCCCCAACAAATCTGGAAGACTTATCGCAAACGTGTCTGGAGGCCCAATTACCGACCATATGTCCGAGCCAGATCAGCATCGCGGCCCATACAACTCAGTGGAAGAGTTCAATGATGACCTTACCCAGAAGGTCTTCAATATCCAGGAGCATAAGAGTAAGCAGCCAATTGCTACTCTTTACAGGAAAAAGTATGACGTCTGCTTTACTCATAGTGATTTGCACAACACGAACATACTAGTCCAAAATGGACAGCTTTCTGGGCTCATTGATTGGGAAAACGCAGGTTTCAAGCCAGAATACTGGGAGTTCGTTCGAGCAATGTGGCCTTATGGTGGTGATAAGCGTCTGACATCAATATTCCGCATGGCTTTTGGAAACAAGTATGACGCTGAGTGGGAGGCGGAAGTATTTATACTGGATAACAGCCCCTTCATCTTTTAGCGGAAAGAGATCTAATGTACTAGTACTGTTGTTCTTTTTTGTTTCTTAATCATCTTTGGTTAAAGCCCATGGGAATATGATAATGAAAATATAAGAATTGCACTTTACAATAATGTAATCCGTCGTGGGATTACAGAGAGTGGTGTACAAGCCAATCGCAAAGAATAGCATCGGCCCAGATAAGGGGTAAATACTGTACCATACTATAATGACCGAATTAACAAGTCTCAGGGCCCATCCTGACGCCTATGATTCCCGTCCCCGTTTTCGCATCGGCTGATGGAACCAGATACAGACGGATGTTTGAGAAAAGGTCATGCACCTTGTCTCCAGCCGAGGTAAGATTCGCATTTCTATCCACAGCAATAACAGCTCACCGCACCTGAGACTTTCTACCTGATTTTGTTGCAGGTGCCCCCCTCCCCACGATACTATTTATTAATTCAGATTAGTGACGTGTTTCACACCAGCAGGAGCGGGAAGCCAGTTAACTAAAACCCTTACTGTCCCAAGTTATCAGCCATTACCATGACTATGGGCAAACTTTCACAGGCCCCTTGCCGGGGCGGCACTCGGTATGACACTTGCCCTGGGGTTCGCGAGACTCGATATTTACAGGGCTGGCAGTGGTCCCGGAAAGAAGGATGCTGGAGGTCGCAAAAATGACGGCGTGGGAGAAGCGCATGATGAACAGCCGTTGGTTTGCAGGAACCCAATTGGTAGGCAAAAGACGGGTTGTAGGTAAAGCAGCTGCTTTTCTTGGTCGATATGATAACTGATCCTTGGTTGTGTTGAATTAAAGGGGGTTGTAAAGATTCATATAATCTTGTAGGCCCTTCCGTTTCGCGCAATCTCATAATTTCTTCTTTCCGCAACATAGGAGCTTGCTGACGGCTGTTTGGTTCTAATTCCATTCCCTCGTTTCCGATATCCCATTTTATGTACACACCCGAACGATGTTGTTCTCGTGTAAACAGCTCCCGGAATAATATGACTTCAAAAAAATGCAGACAGTTGAGTCATGGAAAACCAACTTCATTATGCCATTTCAATATACCATTGGACGCTGATGGTCTCTCGCAACAGGCAATTCCAAATCATACCCCGCTGAGCTGAACCATTCCCAGAAACCAACAATGGGAAATATGTGAGAACGCGCATTAATCTTATATCTCATTGGGCGCTTGACGAAGATATCCTTCGAGAGCAGATTATTCCAAATCAGCTTCTAGTCAGCTTCTAGTAGCTGAGCATTCTGCGTCGATTAACTGTAAATGCAGTTAAACCATGGACCCCATGGAAAAATGTCTTCAACTCGATGCATCCACGCGCCTGATAATTCTGTGTTGGGTAGATTAGCGGTTAGCAGCTATCGACGCCGGCCCTATGAGTTGAATGAAAATTCGCCAAATTTCCGGTAGCCAACTGTATAAAGAGGCTTTGCTGGAAGGGAGCTCAGCGCATTCAGTAAGATCTGGGGCATTGGGCAGTTCCATCAGTCGACAACCCACCCTTTTCACGAATCATGCCCCTAGCTTTCCCGTTTGATGATTGCAATTATGCCATTGCTCCGTTTTACTTAAAGAACCTCGCGAAGAGGAGGGGGTGGGGGACGAAAAGGATTAGCGACAACGCAGATACACGGTTGTGAGTGAGTGTCCACCACTTACGGCTTTGAGCCACCGTTTTCCAAGCAACCAGACAAGTTGCATGGACATTATTTGCCTTGCCTTCAAATCTCATTCTCAATCGCCGCCTTCACCCGACATGGTCCAGTCGGAACCAGATTCCTCGATCCTAATCCCGTTGAGACCCCAGAAAACCATGCAGATTCCGTGCAACCCCGGATCGGATCTGACTTTTGCCGGGGCCATCTTGGACCCCTGTGACCCGAACTGGCTGCCTTGGGTGTCACACAGTACCATATACTACTGTTCTTTCGGGGGATGTTGTCTTTGTTTCACGGCGTTGTGCGGGGAGTAAGTATTATTATTTCGTTCTCGCATCGCGCATGTCTTGGCGCATCAATATTCCGCGGAGTCGTGCAACTCGATATTGGCGAGTTGTCGTCCTATTGAGTTGCAAATGGAGATTTTACGAAATCAAATTCATAGCCTTGTTCATTTCTGAATATCTGGGTAGGTATATCAATCTAAATTCGGCCGGTATAATGCAAAAAGGTAAGACTACTACGGAGTAGTAAGGACAAAGATCTCAAACGGCGCTTTTGGGTACCCATTTTCAATCTTTGCGGGCTTCAGGGACAGGTCAAGAATCCATATATCTTCGCTCCCTTTCCATGACAAAATGAGGATTTGAACACACGAAGATACCGAAAGTCGCTGGGATAGTGCAAAAAGTAAAAGTTGGAAATGCTAGAGAATCGTTCAGGCATGCCAAAAAAAACATTTAGGATTGCGCCCCTACCTTTTCATGCACGCTTTTTAAAGCGACACGACGCTGGCACTCAATACACCTCCTTCTTGCACAAGTGCCTGAACCACATTCTCTTCCACAGTCTTGTCAACACCCAGGATCATTAACGCCTCCTTCTCCGGTTCATAGGCCTCACCAAGCTGGGCCTTGCCCTCGCCGACTGCCACGCTCTTTTCCTGCTCCAGCAGGCTCTTTGAAACGGCGGCTACTCCCATGAAATTGATATTGACGCTCTCTTTGCCCAAGATGCTTCCGACAACTCCGATCTTCCCTGGGGAGTCGTAGTTGTGGCAGATCAGCAAGGTCCCTTCGGGGACGAAAGAGGTGGCAAATCGCCCGAGACGAGAGATGAGTGGTTGGGACTGTGAGCAGGTTCCGGAGATTATTTGCTGTTGCTCAGGGGCTGTTTTGGTTGGTTGAGCGGCACTTGCAGCTCCGGGCGGTGGACGGGAGGATGCGCGGGATGGCGGACGAGCCACGAGCGTGATGAGGGAAGAGTATGAATGGGAGGTAGGGTCGCGCGAGAACTGTTCATTGATAACGATACCACGTTCTCTTGCGATGAGCTCTGCATTGACAATGTTTACATTGACGCCGGCGGTGCTACTGATGGGGCCGATGAGGCCCTTGATTAACGCTGCAAATAGGGGCTTTGTGTTGTTGATTCCAGAGATCTCGCCTTCATAGATGAGATCAAAGGTGTTTCTGTTGGCTGCAGAGGCGGCTGAAGTGTAGTGTTGCGTATACAGACTACCCATCTTCTCGACGAGGTGCACGAATGGTTGCAGTTTCTTATATTCCTCGGGAAGGATTAAGGGGGCGTTGACGGCGCTTCGAGGAAGAGCACCCCCTAGAATCTGGAGAACCTGCTCACAAACGTCAATGGAGACGTTCTCCTGAGCCTCAACAGTTGAAGCACCGAGGTGAGGGGTGGCGACGACACGGGGGTGAGCGATGAGCTTCGCAGCGCTCGAATCCGCCACAGGGGGTTCAGATGTAAAGACATCAATTGCAGCCCCAGCAAGATGTCCAGATTCCAACGCTTCAAGCAGCGCAACCTCATCAAACGTTCCACCTCGAGCAACGTTTAGTACTCGAGCGCCTTTTTTCATCTGTGCAATCTCTGTGGACGATATCATGCCTTTTGTCGATGCGATCAGAGGCGTATGTATAGTGAGGAAGTCTACTGTCGGCAGAAGAGCAGAAAGCGAGGGCAAAAGGTTTACAGATGCAGACTCAGCAACTGCAGGAGAGGCATAGGGGTCCACGGCGTTGACCTTCATACCAAGACCCTTTGCGAGGCGCGCAACAATCAAGCCAACTACAAGAGAACTGTCACCGGGTGTTTTTTTACGGGTCCCCTGGGACAAACCACGTACCTTTGCCCAAACCAATGATACCAAGAGTTTTCCCGTTTACTTCGACTCCTACTAATCGGCTTCTTTCCCATTTGCCGCCTTTGAGACTTGCGCAGCCATCCGGGATGTTTCTAGCCATTGACATCATCAGAGCAATGGTATGTTCAGCAGCAGCCCCGACATTGCCAGAGGGTGAATTTATAACCACAATGCCAAGTTTTGTTGCAGCCGCGACATCTTCAAAGTAAGGACTGTTAGCATGCAGAACGTGTGTATTTGATTCCAATTGGCAGAAGTGAAGGCTGCGGTTCCTCAAGTGTATGATGGCACCTATAGTGCCGATTGGGTATGTTGAATAGTAATATGGTGTCTTTTGCCAAAAAGAAACAAAATACAAAGGTACATAAAGACACAGGTAAAAGTAATAGCAGAGCAGTAGAAAGCCTCTCACCAACGTTATCCACACCAACGCCCGCTCTTCCGACAACCTTCAAGTTCTTTCCAGCCTGCAACACCTCCGCAGTGACCTTTGTCTCCGATCTGACAAGCAATGCCTGGTAGTCTGGGATGATTTTCAGCAGCTCATCAGGACTGAGGCCTCTTCGCTCATCGACCTCAAGGGTGGTTTTCAACAGGGCCAGGCCATCCGGGGACAGCTTTTCGGGGACCAGCACCTTTGGACGGGCGGCGGATTCAGCTAAAAGGGGCATGATTGGAGGAGTATTGTATTGGGTAGATGGATAGATATGGTATCAATAAGTCTAGATAGTTAATAGTAAAGAGACTGAGGGTTCCGAAGCGCGGGAAGGACACTGGGAGGTAGCAGGTGGGATTGAGGTTGGACGAGATGGGGGGTGCTCGTATAGCTAGCTATGTACACAGCTAGACAACAGAGTCAATGCGGGGGATATACCAAATGGTTGATGAAGAATAAGAATGGGGTTAAAGAGACTCGATGTGTTTATTTATTGTGCTGGATAGGCAGTTGGCAGTCACAACAGAGAAAGGAGAAGAAAGCACGCGGGGGATATCCCTCCGTATGTATGTATACGGTTCTCATCCTCCCTTCAGGTCGATACCCCTCCTCCTCCTCCTGCCCCTCCTCTATATCCATAAATCCATTTATTGGCAGCCATCATACATCCATCT
Organism: Helicocarpus griseus UAMH5409; assembly: GCA_002573585.1. Taxonomy (NCBI): domain Eukaryota; kingdom Fungi; phylum Ascomycota; class Eurotiomycetes; order Onygenales; family Ajellomycetaceae; genus Helicocarpus; species Helicocarpus griseus. The sequence continues at coordinate 87,044 of PDNB01000078.1, read as the reverse complement.
ATCATGCCCCGCCAATCTGCACGAATCCCACTGCCGTGAACGGGGGGGCAAACTGGAACCAGCGACAATCCCCCAGACAAGCCCACTGACGACATCGGACGCGGGATCAAAAGGCCAGCCACTCTCTGCATGCATTGTTCAGTTAGCTTTCTTGAACAAGAGATGAACTGGTTTTTCGGAGTTAATATCCGCAAATCAATTCGCTACTGCAGGAGAAGCAAAGCCGCTAAGCCATGCGGGTTGTTAATTGGGCCTGGCTAAACGTCTCGCTGGCTGGATGGCTGGTTGAAGGCTAAACTAGCTGTTCGTAGCCCTTGCGGGCCTTGATAGCTGCTGTTGGTTTTCATTAGCGATGGTGATTTGTCTTGTTTTTGGGTCTTCGCGCTTGGATGGCTGGTAGTGGGGGAGGGGAAGGGGTTGAGTTTATATTACGAAACTAATTATTGGTATATGAGGTATGTAATAGACAATCTTGGTCCCGAGACTGTAGTAGTATATTGATCAACATAGTTGTTATTCTGCAATATATATAACTATTCTTAGAAGGAAGATGGATGCATCCCAAAACACGGCTCTCCTGCTAACATGCAAAAGTGGGAATAATGTCAAAAGCCAAAGTCCCAAAATAATCCCCCTTAATATTCCATTGACTCTTCAAACAGCTTCCTCAACTCCTCCTTCTCCGCCCCCAACTCTTTACTTAGTGTAGGGGCCAGGTTCAACACCCGTTGTTGCGGGATAGTTCCTTCAATCAGGTCCTCTACATTACCCGGACTGAATCCGAGAGCCTTCAATCCCCGCGGCTGGTCGCCCAGCCCAATCAAGAACTCAGCCAGCGCCTCACTGAGGACTTCACCTGCACTCTCCCTCTTTACGTTGGTGATATCTTTCCCAAATGCCTCCGCCGCGGCCAAGTGGCGGTCCGGGTTGCTGGCTGCTGTGAATTTGAACACAGCCGGCGCAGTCACCGCAACAGACACACCATGGGGAATGATATCGTGCTCTACGACATAACCAGGGTGTTTATAGCCTGGGTTCTGGCCTGAAATCGGGTAGCTCATGCCATGGCAGAGGTGGACACCAGCATTGCCAAAGCCCACACCAGCCAGTGTCGCCGCGAGAAGCATCTGACTTTGTGCTTCAGAATCCTCAGGGTCCTTGACAGCACGGGGCAGATATTTCACAGTACTACGTAGAGCTTGCAGGGAGAAGATGTCTGAGATCGGATTCGCGCCCTGGTACGCTGGCCGGTTGATTGGGTTGGTGGGCCTGGGTGTTCTTTCGTTGTAAGGGATGGCTGTCCACGACTCAAGGGAATGGCAGAGGACATCAAGACCGGAGGCGGCGTGCACCTGTGACGGCATGGTTCGCGTGTTGAGGGGATCACAAATACCCAGTGTGGGCTTCAGGTTTCTATGTGCTACGCCCGTCTTCGCTTTCTTGGAGACAAGGTCGAAGATGGCGGTTCCTGTTGTCTCAGCGCCTGTGCCCGCAGTAGTGGGCACAGCAATCAGAGGCTTGAGTGTTCTGGCAATGGGCAGTCCTTTGCCCAGAGGAGCGTTTACGAAATCCAGGAAATCGGCTTCGGGGTAGACGCAGTATAGGTTCATGAGCTTTGCGGTGTCGATGACGGATCCGCCACCTGTAGAATTCACAAGTGAGTTAGCCAGGAACATTTGACAAAGATATCTTTAGCGGTTATTTTATATTTCTCAGAGACTTACCCACGGCAAGAAAGGCATCGGCATTGTATGGTTTCGCAAAGGCTATGGCATCCTTGATTCTGCTCAACTGTCAACATCTTTCCCCATGCACGCAAATGGGAGAGTTCAAACCCACGAGTAATCCTTTGGCTCCACGCGAACCTTATCATAGACTGTGAATTCGACGCCTTCTTTCCCCAGCCCCTCAATTGCCTGCTTCATGGCATCTAATTTGGCAACATTTGAGTCCGTTACGACACAGACCCGTTTCACGCCCAGGTTCTTGAAGTCCATGCCAACCTCCTTTGTAGCACCTGGGCCAAATCTGATACTGGATGCAGCCATCTCAAAGGCATATTCCTTTTGGTGGGAGGGGTCTATGGGGGTTGCGAGGTGGCGGACGTGTTTGGACAGCGGGGAGCCATGGCGGTGTTGATGGTGGTGATGGGCGGGATTGGAGTGGCACGGACAGGTTGGAGGATGGGTGAACTGGACCGTCCGGAGAAGATTCAGGGCCCTGGAGGCGGCGGAGGGGGCTATTCTGATAGACGGGAGGCTCATGGTTGGAACAGATATGTGCGGGAGAGAGAAACGCGGGGAAGCGGAGGTTAGGTTGCGTTAGGTGGTGGTTATGCGCCTGCTGTTAGCTTCTGACAGAGGATGAGGCCCTGGATTAGAATTGGGATTTGGAATAGTAGAGGAAGAAAGAAAAGAAGAAGAGACGGAGACTGGTCGCAGCTGGAAGGGAATCCAATCCAATCTGCGGGGAATGATGGGCATCGCCAGAATAGCCGGCGACTCGGCCGTGTTGAGAAGTTTATTGGAGAAGATTGCCGAGCGATGGTTGGTATGGAGGAGTATAACAATAATAGCAATAATAGCAATGATAGCAATAGTGATAATAATATTATGAAGAAAGTATCTCAATGTACATATACCTATACATATATATTCAAGTTCTTGTTGTTTACTCGGATGCTGCGGGGCATAGTTAACTAATATTAAATAACTACGGCGAGGATGATGATGATGATGATGATGATGCCATCTTCTCCCCGCCTTTTCTTCTTCAACAACTTCAGCTTCTTCTTCTTCTTCTTCTTCTTCTTCTTCCATCACAACTAACCCAACTTCATCTATCAATCATTATTATTATATATGCTCTTTCTCTTCCGCTCGCCCCCTCTTCGTAGTATTGTTCCATCAGTCTTGCGCTACCATTCGCGCTTCGGTAGGCCCTGTCCTCTCTTGCCCTCGAGCCAGTTCAACAATGGCTAACAAATAATTACTATAGCTACATTTAGATCCCCGTACAGCACCGCTACCACGACTATGGAAACCGATACTTCCAAATACAAGTTGAACCGTATGCCTGGCCTCCATGTTGCTACTGCTGCTGCTGCTGCTGCTGCTGCTGTTGCTGCCGTCCAATTGTTCAGCCACTGACGGGAGTCCTCGTGTTTTTTGTATCACATCAGATACCATGCTTCGGGTGAAGGACCCGAAGAGATCAGGTATGTAACTGTCTGTTAGCTTTTAAGTACAACTATCTAACCCGGGTATACGTGTCTAGTTGAATTCTACAAGTTCCTTGGTCTCTCCCAGATCAACAAGCTCGATTTCCCCGAGAACAAATTCTCCCTCTACTTCCTCGCATACGACAGCCCCCAGTCCATTTCAGGTTCCCGCCATTGGACCGACAGGAGCGGCGTTGTCGAGCTCACCCACAATTATGGCACCGAAAACGACCCCTCCTACTCCGTCGTCAATGGCAACACCGAACCCCACCGTGGATTCGGCCATCTGGCAATCTCCGTTGATAACATCGAGCTGGCCTGCAAACGGCTGGAGGATGCCGGATATGCGTTCCAGAAGAAGCCCACTGACGGGAGGATGAAGAACATTGCCTTTGTCAAGGACCCCGACGGATACTGGGTAGAGATTGTTCGCGGGCAAGACACCGATGCAAATGTTTCTCAGACGGACCCGTCCACTTACCGCATGAACCACACCATGCTCCGGATCAAGGACCCCGAAGCAAGCTTGAAATTCTATCAGGAGACATTTGGCATGAAACTGCTCCGCTTCTTTGAGCTTCAGGGTGCGGATTGCACCTTGTACTTCCTCTCGTATCCCGAATCGAACCCCCCACTTAGGCAAGGGGCCCAAAACCCTGCTGCGGGATGGGAGGGGATGCTGGAGTTAACTTGGAATCACGGAACTGAGAAGCAGGAAGGAAAAGTGTATCATGACGGCAACTCAGAACCGCAGGGTTTTGGACATATATGTAAGTGACCCCGACCATTTCAACCCTTTTCTGGAGAGATGTGTTTTGTTTCCTAGCCCGGGAACTGTTCCACGAATACTATCTAACCAACTCTACCCTGCAGGTGTCTCGGTTGACGATCTGGACGCAGCCTGTGCCCGGTTTGAGTCCCAAAACGTGAACTGGAAAAAGCGTCTCACGGACGGACGCATGAAGAACGTTGCCTTTATTCTAGACCCTGATGGGTATTGGATTGAGATCATCCAGAACGAGGCCCTGAAGGGTCGCAGTCACTGGTAGATGGTAGAAACAGACGGGAGGGTTGGCCTTTCCAATCCAGCTGTTGGTGATGTCATAGGGAAAGCCGTGGATTCATGTATATTGATAATATGGTCTTTCTGCAGCAATGTGCCGGCCAGTCGTATATAGTAGTAATTACCAGTTACCTCGGTCATTTTGTAGCCAGATGTTGAATGTACTGTAATAAGGTGTTTTTGATCAACTCCCGGATCCAATACTCTTGTCTTCGATGCAGCGAGACTGGTCGTGTGAGCAGAACAACAGGGGGGAGATATGCCGAACTACACCTCTCGTAGGAATGAATATGTTTTTAAATGTTATGTTAGTCCAACTAATATTTAGTTAGTTAGCATCGCCCCCCCAAAGACATCGGTGGTTGGGGGTTTGTTTGGTGGACTTCGTACTCTATGGCGGCTCCCCCACATCAGTAAGTTAGTAGAGTAATAATGTACCTAATAACTTCAACCTCATCTTCAATAATTCATCCCTCTGCAACACCAATCTGCCAAGGGTTGGCCAATATCCAATCTAACACACATCCCACCGGTAAGTATGGCTACTTATTCCTTTTTCCCTTTGTTCGTGTTCCGCTTTCCACATGACAGATGCATGCAATAACCATGCAGGGCGAGCTGTGTGTTCCATTCTTGCTGCCGCGCTTATGGCTTGAATCCCACTCCCCGCCCCCAGAGCATTTGCTTTTTCCCCCTCGCTATTTTCCTACTGGCGCCCGCTCGTATCCATAGCTCAGCAAGCTGCATGTATTATCGTGGCTGTCTCTGGCGTCTGATGCTGTTATATACCAGCCCATTTCCTCCCCCCAGCAGCAGAATAGTAGTGTGTCCGTCCTTTATCTGCAACATGTTACACCTCATGATACTACTTTGCTATTTGAATCTGTGCCATGTGCACTTTCTCCCAAGAACGTCTCGATGGCTGAATCATCTCTAGATATCCATTCCGGCTGCTCTGCCGACGCCTTCGCCCGCTTCAAAGACCCGGCCTTCGTCCCCGTCTGGGAGAGACGTCACGTGAAGGTGGCGCAGAATCTCCTCGAGTGCAGCAACGAGCCTGTGGAGTACAACGACGAGGAAGAAGACTTTATAGACAATTGCTTCTTCTTCCCAGAGGACTGCTCGTGCTCGCCGCCAAACACTTCGTCGTCGGCCTTTAGCACTAATGTCCCTGACCCCGATCCTGGCCATCTCAACTCCGCCAAGATGATCCCAGAACTGCCCGGCATCAGGATGCTGGACACTGACGCCCTGACGGACCTGCTTCAGGATAATCTATGTCCGCCAGAAATCACTTCCATTATGTTCGTGTTCTTTTTGTTATTTGACTTATTCTCTTCCCGATCCAATCATCGTTCAATCCTACTACCTTGTAAAACCGAGAATTCTAATCATCGCCCAGGATATTCGCAACCAACGGCGCCATCTTCGCCCACGCCTCCTCACTCCCTACCCGTCAACTTCGAAACCTAAGCGCCACCTACGGCGCTGCGTATACATCTTACGCGGTAAACGCGTCAGCTGGTAACCTCACTGGCGTCAACCCCGCCAGTCATCCATCGTCATTCGTGACAGCCCCCTCCATCCCGCTAGGCGACGTGGGCTCAATAGCCTTTGAGTTCGAAAGTCTAGCCGCGGTCGTCACCAAGATTGCAGACAAAGTGCTGCTAGCTGTCGTTGGTCCTAGCCACGTCCGCACCGTCCCGCAGCAACCACAGCCGCCGTCGCGTGGGCGCGCTGTCGTCGGCTCCGCTGCGAGCGATACGGAGCGGACGATCACGGGGCCAGAATCGTATGCGACAGCCTTCGACAGCCCCGTGGACCACTCGACGAGCCTTGCCTCGTCAGCTCCAAACCCAACTTCCACCGCAGCAGCAGCAGCATCAGCTCGCGAACGAACCCCCCCTGAACGTCCCCCAACATCTCCGCAGCGGGATTCGGACGCAGCACTGCAGTTGCAGTGGGAGATTGACAGAAGCAGCGATCTGGAGCGTCTAGCAAGTCTGAATCTGGACGCGTCACCGGCGGTGTTACTAGCTTTAGAGTCCAAATCTGCGGCTCTGGGTAAGTTCCTGAGTAACAAACTTGAGGATCTGGAGTATCCTGACGACTTTTGATTGTGCTGCTTGCTTTTTCTTTTTTTTATGCATCAGCGACATACCTCGTTCTTATGCCACTAGTCTGCAGTTGTTGCAAGCAAATACCTCTTCTGTATTTTCGGGGCTTCTAGTATTGTTATTGGGCTATCTGTTTCCTTTGCAAGTGTACTTTATCCATTAATGCGGGCGCTGGGGAGCTAAGATTGCATAGTTATTCTTTCGCCTGCGTTGAAACTTAATTTATATGAACACGCTTTCAACCTCTTCTACAATCACGGTACTCCCTTTTATACATATTGGCCAGAGAACATATACATTAGCTATCTACTTCGATTTCCCTTATCTAGCATATCACCTTTACCCCACGTTGTGGAGAGATGCGCATCACCTTGACGTTATATCATTCGTAAAAATGCAAGAACGGTTGTTTGAAAGATGTTTTCGTGGTTTCGTTCAAGCGTAGATCAGAACCAATTATGTACCGCGCTTCAGTAGATAGATACCCAGCTAGAGGCATTTCAAGAGACTCGTTGACTCATACGAGAAAGAAAAATAACGAAAACTGTCAAAAAGATATAATAATATATAGAGAGAAATGGGTAAAATTCCCGAAAATCACAAAGAGGTATATATCCCGCTTTTTTGCTTCGTCGTTCTATTGTGCAACAGGACGTGTTGTAAAAACTTAACAAGCAAGAGAAAAACTCAAGTAGACAAGAAAAATAAGATTGTGAATAAAGAACCACTCACAAACAAATTGAAACACCTAAACTAGATGCTCCAATCAAAAATTACGACTTATCTTTCTCGGACTTGGCCGCACCCGCTACCACCCCATCGTTCTGCGGCGATATGACGCCCTCCTCTTGCTGAGACGTCGACGTGGGTGAGGTCGGCGTAGCGCCTGCAGATGCAGAGTCATGAGCTGAAGATAGAGGCGGAATTCCATGCGCACCACTCGCCTGCCTACTCACACTGGGGCTGGTTGGCGAACTAACAGGGCCCGACGGGTTGACTGCGCTGGTAAGCACGGCCAACCACTTCTCAGCCTCGTTCTTGGTGTGCGCTTTGAAGCTGAGCTCGCTGTTGGTGTGGAAGGCCTGGCCGACTTTGGTGCCGGACACGTCTTTACCCTTGATGGTAAATTTTAAGCCATCGGCGTTGCCTACCGTGCATTCAGGGAGGTAGAGGGTTATGTCGGGGGTTGGTTCGTGGCGGTAATCGTCGTTGTCCTTGAAGCCGTGGAGATAGCCCGCGGGGGAAACGGCGTAGTATCCCGCACTATAACCCTTGACTATTGCGCGGGACTTGCGCTCTAATGTACCTTCAATCCGCGGTTTGGTGGCGTGGTGATCTTGATTAGGGAATGAGACGTTGGACATAGTGCGGGGAGGAGTGTTGGGGTTGAGCAGCGAGGAATCGTTGCGCATGAAAAAATCAATCCACTCGAAATCTGGGGGAATTTGCTGGGCTGCACCAACTATTTCCGCGTACATTGCGCGCTGGCGGTCTGCCTGAGAGCCCATACACTGGAAGAACTGGTTCAGCGCACCTTGCACGGTCTCAAGGATATGGGTTTCAAATTGCGAAAACGAATTTTGCACCTGCAGCATATCCTGCAGATGGTTGTTTTCTTCGGTTATCTGCTTGTTCATTCTGTGATTGGTGCCCCTCCACAGAATGTAGGGATCGTGGGCGGATTCTAGTTTCGCCCTGGATGAGTCAAACGCTGCGGCGTATTGCCCTAGCAATTCAATGTGTTTCTGGGTGTTGGATCTAGCCTTCTCAACCTGTTTTGTACCCTTGGCGGCGCCCTGGCGGAGTTCCTTTGCTTTTGCCTTGATCTCCTGGTGGAGGCGCTCGAGGGTCGGGAGGACAATGGTCTTCAAGCTTTTCTCGGTCTCCAGGTGCAAGTTCACAAGTCCCTGCCATAGTATAGGGTTAGTGACCTGAAATCCCACGTATGCACGTGCACATTATATGAGATCTCATACCTGTGTATTCGCTCGTAGGTTATCGAACAGTCCAGCCACTCCATCTTTCCCTGAATGGAAATGGTGGGCTTCTTTCAGAGGTTCAGATACGGTCTATTAAAAGAAACGCGGGAAAATTAGCAAATGGTCTGTCAAGCATTAAGGGGTTAACGGCAACGAAGCGAACCCACCTTCAAGACCTTCTCAAACTCTTTCGACTGGCTCTTTTCCGCCTTGTGCAGGGCGGTCATGTAATTCTCCAGATATCCGCACATATGCTTCCATGCCTGTAGCCTTTCAAGCAGGATATTGGTGGTCTGTGGTAGAGGAGGAGGATAACCCATCAGTAAAGCTGCGCATCGATCGTTTAGAGTCTGGAATGTAAGCTAAGGGAATTCATACGGCGCTCATATCGGATTCGGGAATGATCTCGTCATCGCTCAATGCCGTATTCGTGGTCGTGGTCGTGCGGACGGTATTCGACCGCTGAGGCAAATTCACCTGGTCCCCCATGATGGCAGCTGTTTTGTGATGTCTATGAAGTGAAAGGAGTTCGGAAAATCGCGGGGTATATCAAGACGAGCCGTGGCAATTGTGCCAAAGTGACGGCGGGTTCCCAGCAGAACAAAGCACGTTTCAGATAGCAACGGCACTAGCAACAATATTATCGCAAGATAAGGCAATGGTCTTGTCTTATATCGTGGAAAGTTTCGCGGGGGGGATTCAAGGTGGGGTATTTCCCATAAAGCGGTCAAAAGGAAGCGGGGTGTGGCAAGGGGAGTGCCTAGCAATGTGTCAGTAAAGAGCATAGAGGCAGAGCAGTCAGATGCCAACCTTCATAGATATTATTTCACTAGATGATATAGCTGGATGATTGGCGTTTCCTGGAGTGCGCAAGAGTTGGGCACAAACTGGAAATCGGCGATGTTGCGAGAGTTCATCAGACGTTGGTGGTGGATCGGCGAATATGAGGTCATGGCCGCCCTCTGGCAGCTGAGTCAGCGAGTCACGTGGTTATGGGATCTCTTATGAGATTAGATCGAGTCAAATCAAAAGCCTAAGGGGACCAAGGGTTGAAAGTCTATTTAGAAAGAAGACTTTGTGAACATCTGATTATATGTCTATTATGGTCTAGTTGTGCATAAAAAGCACAGTGTGCCACTAGCGATCCTTCCTTAGCAATGAGTTCTGCTTGAATGAACTTCATTCCGCGATCAGCCACCTCGCCAAAAGCTAGCAAAAGAAAGGAGCGGCGATCATTCAAATAATATGCAGAATATTAAAGCAAAAAAAGACCAAAAACAATGTTATACCCAAGAAATTCCTCCTTATGTTTCCCTTGCAAAGTAAATATAAAATAGTAAAGATCCGTTCAAACGCCCCTGTGTATATATACGCGCCACCAAACACAAGAAATAGCAAGATACTATGTCCTCCAATCGTGACATGATCATGTATACACGGTAATAATAAATAACATGGAATATATTAGGTTAGTAAATTTCAATTAGAACCGTTATAAAGGTTTATATATGCATCGTATCGGCGTGACATTTGTTCAAGACTCAAGCTCTCGCACGAGCTTGCAAAATGCGCAACCGGCGTTCGGTGTCCGGGCCATGGCTGAATATACTGGAATGGCTCCGGTCAGGAAGCCCTAACCTTGCTCGATGCGACGTCTCAGTAAACGTGGAGGGTCGAGTCGACCCAAGGACGTGGACCCTTTGCGGGAGTCGCAGCGGGGTGAGGGATATATCCCCAGCGGTAGCGGCTTGGTAGTCAGGGAGATCCTCGCTGTATTGTGGTATAACACGCGATTTGAGTGCAGTGGTATAGCTGGGTACCCGACTGAGGTCCTCAACTTGGCTAAAGTGCGGGTTCGGCGTGGCCATACCAGAGGGTATATTATCGTCTTCAGATGGCCGTCGCGATGTCCCTGGCGTATCTATTTCGGGGTTTTGTATGACGATCGAAGGGGAATAGCTCCCTGGACTCGATAGCTGGGGTCGTTGGCCGGATGATTCAGTGACAGGTTCAGCTGGTTCCAACGGCGGTGTCCTTGGTGCAGAACCGTTGAGGTGCAGATTGCTCAGCCGAGTATGTAATGCAGTAGGTGATATGTCCCTGTGCCCCGAACCCGCTGGGCTGAGATTTTCCATAGACAGATTTCGACTGAGCGAGGAATAAGGTGTACCGGGTTCACTAGTATTACCCGGAGTGCGATAACCGGCGGGATCTACTTCGCTGTAGAGTTGGTCGAATTGGTGTTCTCCGTAGACAGGAGGCGCCTGCTGGGCCATGGTATGAATAACACGCTGCGCGGATTGGGGAGTCTGGTCGACAAGATTATTGTTATCGTCAATAGCAAGATTAGGCGATATGAAGATAGAAATAGGGAGAGTCGCGCGGAGCTGTGACGTGGAGTGCCGTTAGCTCGGTTCCTATGCGGAATGCACCCACTTATACTATGCGGGAAAGGTTGTAGGGAATTACCTCAGATGTATGGCCGTCCGGGTTTTGAAGTTGGACTCTGAACTTCAACTTATGCTTAACTCTGATTCCCCTTGTATTGGTGTCTTGCAAACATTTGCTAAGAGACTTTGGGAGATTCAAAACTCTGGAAAATTCGAATCCTTCAACTACCCCGTCAGGAGTCTCCGGCATGTCCTGTTGTTCTAAAGTGTAGGGATCGTCGACGATAATTTTGCTTGACTTGTGCGAGACCTGGTAGATTTCGGAAGCGTCAGGATTCACAACGAAATCGTGCAACTCCAGTAGTTGCGTCGAGATTGTGCCAATTTTTAGGCCCTTCAATAGGGGTACGAGGCGGAAATCGACCTGCACCGAGGTTCCGAATATGACTGCTTTGCTGGGAGTCGATATTGAATACTCGATTTTATTCGGCCATACATTCTCAATTGACTACCCGAAAAGACGTGTCAGCCTGTAAAATATCACAGCAATCCCGTCTATCCAAACCTACCATTGCATAGGCAAGCTCCAGAGCGCTTGGGTCAAGGGTTCGAATAATCCTCAGCGGTTTCCGCGCGACCACATCTTTGGCGTATTTCCGACCAATTTCAGCTTTGAAGCGATATGTGACCCAACTATCGCGCAGTCCCTCGACGCTTTCAGGAAGGGACCCCGGCAGGATTATATCAAAGGGGAACTCGTAGTTATCTGCTGGCAATGTCTCGGTCTTGCCTTTGCCGGCATCTTTAAATGACCAGGTCTTTTCGAAGAAATTACGTTCCCTCGCTGCTTTCCGGTTGCCAGCTGCAGGCTGCAAACTGCAGTCGATATCGTAACCATTAGCAATTGTGTCCTTCGGAGGCGTGCGCGGGTGAGGGGCAAGAGAAACTCACAGGACTCTTGACATGCCGCAAAGATGTAATCTTAGGTACTTAATAGTCAAGGGTTCCGAGAGACAGAGGACCACCTTGCCCTTCAAGATGGTACTAGCAGCCTCATCTTCGCTTCCTCGAAAGACAATGTAATCGTCATCGAGTCTATTGGCAGGGTGGAATTGGTTAGCTTTTCCCGTGCGCGTTCGAACACCCCCCTCAATTGGAGTACTTCGCCGGAATTGAAGCGCGGATGACAAGGTTTGCCTACCTAATGTCAAAATATTTGGCCTGGCTTGCAGTCCCGCTGTGGGTGAAGAAGCTGAGAGCCATGGCAAGTTAGCAGCCACCAAGCGGTGGCCAACACGGAGAGTTCTCAAGATAAGACGGAGAGCAAGGGAGAGCGAAGGAGAGCGACAGCAGCGGGTCGAGTCAATGGAGGAATTGCTGGAAACGAGTGAGAGAGGAAACGACAGACGGAATAATGGCAGATAGGAAGAAGAAAGAGAGTCAGCCAGCACACCAGCCAGCGGTCAGCTTGTTCTGTTTAGATTATTATCACGGGAAGAAGGGGAAAAAAGAAACATCCATGAATGTATGTACATGTACAAGAGCACAAGGTACCTGGCAAGTACCCGCCAAGAACATTAAATACTCTGGAAACAGGCTTATCGGGCCTTATCGCCAGGAGGGGAAAGCAAAACTTAGAACGGAAAAAAAAAAAAGAAAAAGAAAAAGAAAACGAGACAAACCTTATTAATTAGGGCCGAACCATGTAGAACGGGAGATCGAACACGCCCGCGTCATAGATTCATAATTCACCGGAATTCCATATCAATAATAATAATAATCAAATGATTCCCTATGCTTCAAATTTAACTGTATATTCCGGAAATAGTGTTTGGTTTATAGTAGTATGCGCCTATCCATGCGTTTCATTATGAGTTCGCATTCATCACGAACGCATCCTTTGCTGGCCCCACGCGTCGCAAAATCTTGGGAAGAAAAGTCTGATAAGACGCCATATCAGGCTATCAGCCATCGTCAGCCACTGCTCGGGATTGATCCACCGTATCCAAATTGACTTTTGGATTTTCTGAGTCAAAGTGGTCTGTTGTGGTCTTGTAGAGTGCAGACTGTACTACGTAGTCGACTGCTTCCAGAGCATGGCATTGTTGGCATACAATTACAGGCATGCATCTGCATCGTGATGTCGGCGAACTGCAGGCCAAATAATGCATGTAGCTGACCGCAACGATTGTCATGGCCGTACTCGTATCCGGGGCTATTCTTTCGCCGTGCGGTGGTGATGCGACTTTGATGTCGATTACTCGCGACGATCGTTATCCATAATAATCATAGCACGATACTGGTTGCCGTCCGATGCCGGTTAGCCGGGGCTTGTTTGGGGCTTCTTTGGCTTTCTCGTCACGATCAGCCGCACCAGTCCACGGGTATATGTGTACCTTGGATGCTTGTACTCGCCAAGTACCCCCAAGTAGGATCTCTGGTTCCCCTTGAAAGCTTCGATAATTGTACAACAAATACAACAGGCTGAGGGAATAATATCTACCACTCAATCCCCTGGCATCTTTCAAACAACTGCGTGTTGTCTCAGTCAACGAGCCCCTAGATAGTAGATTCTGACGTTAGCCTGACGTTCTTCTCGGCAAGTAGTATGGATGTATTATGGACATGACAATAATAATAATACAACAAACTACGAGCCCTACTTCTAACTTATGACGGAATCATCCCCGATTCGATGCCCTTGCTCGGTTTCATCCAAATCAAGTGCTTTTCCGACTTAGCGCAGATTCATCGAAAGAAACATCGTCCAGATTCGTCACATCCACGCTTCGGGTTTTACTTTTGGGATGGAAGTGGAAGTGGAAGCGGAAGATCTTCCGTCGGCAGTATCCCACCGCCCGCTTTCCAGAGTCCATGAATCCGAGGCTTCTCGACTACGGTTATTCACAATTCACATGCTGTCTATTAAGCATAGAGTCTTCATCTATATTTCAGCATCAGATTAATGTGCCTTTTTCCTTCCATCAACCAACAAAGGCGCAGGCTGAACTATGCGATGAATCAGAACCCTGAGCACTAAGGAAATACCTCAGCACTTCAGGATCCGTCCCCTGTCGCTTTGACTCATCAATCCAAGACGAAATATCTGCGTGGCATAACTTACACCACAGGACTGGAACCTCGAAACATGAAACCCGTCGGAGCTGTCCGCCACCCACCTCGAAAACACTAGTAAGAAGTTTTCTTATACCTACCTGTCATTCTGTGACAAAGCCTATATATCCCTTCAAAGTTCAAGGGTTGACCGTTATTACAAGAGGTATGTATCGTCATATATTCATTGAACAGGTAAATCGGAAAATAGATACACCATTGAAATATATCCAAGGAAACATCCATATCCCAGTTACAGCAGATCGAGGAAGAAACGACGCCCATTCCTGGACAACTCCATGCAATTCCAACGGAATGGAAATAAGCATATCAACACATCAACGCCTTTCACAAGAGAAGAAAAGGAGAACAAAGACCCGACGAATGAGGCTTGCACATGGCGTCTCCGACTATGTACTATCGAAAATATATGCAAAGAAAATAGCAGCGGGAATATAACAAAAAAGAGAGAGACAATATGTCATAATGCGTGCCATCTTATCTTTGGGAGTCATACGACACGGGTCGTCCTGCTTCCGCTGTACCGGCTGCGGATGCTGATCCAGACGCTGCGGTAGGAGGAACACCTTCACTCACACCTTCTCGCGGTCTATCCCATGTCCGGATGTGGCCTGTGAAATATTAGACAAAACATCCATTTTGAGGGGAGAGCAATAAGTGAGATGGAATATTAGAAACAGACCTTCAAGCGAAGAAGTGATAATGCAGTCTTCGAGAAATCCAAGCCAACATAGCGGATCTTCACCAACTACTTTTGACTGTGCGTTGTATATGATCAGCAAGGAGCTATTACAATTTGCTCTTGGCAGCGGAAAGGGGCTCATTTACCATTATTGGAGGGAAATGTGCAGTCCTTGCCCTTGGTTCAACGGGATGTATTATCGCCACATGCTCCTTCTCCTCCATAGGCTTGTTGTCTGTGCGATTCGAGTCCGATCGGAGCCGGCTAGACGAAAGAGTCTCCGTACGATGTCGACCTGGTATTGTCACAATGCTGGTACGTTGACGGGCCGTGGCTTGGAGCTGTTGGTTGACATTGAGACGCATCAGTATCAGATAGTCAAGCGAATTGCGAAATGTCCGAAAGGGCGAAGACATACCGCCTTGGGGCGATGAAGCATCGCAACGCTGAAATCCCACAGGAGAAGACGACAGTCATCTCCAACGCTACCAAAGCGGTAATTCCGCTCGTCGCATCGCCAGGGATCAAATGCCACATGAGAAACCCACGAATGATGACCCTGGCAGCGCGCGACTATTTTGCGCTCGTGAAGGGACCAAATGGACACCAGGTCGTCCTGGCCTCCGGTCAGGATATATTTCCCATCGGGGGACCAGCAAACGCAAATCATTCCTCCGTAGTAGCTCATATACGTGTCGATGATTCTAAGGTGATATACGCGGTTAGTAGGCATGCAGACGTAAACATCAGAACTGGATTGAATACGAACTGTTCCTTCAAGTAGTCAATAATCCGAAGAGACCCGTCTTCCAATACAACAGCTAGATGTCGGCTGTCGGGAGAGAACGCGAAGTTATTAATTCTTTGGTTTGAAAGTTTCCAGCAGGCAACGGGATTGGTCTTTTGATTCCTCGAATTGACGGACTTCAAGATATTCAGTGCTGGACTTGGGGTATAATTCTTCTTCTCGCCGTCGACTTTTGGTGGGTTGGCATCTGTAGTCTCTGGGGTAAAGGGGGCGTCCTCCTTTTCTTTATCGTAGACAATAAGGGTGCCATCCGCATGGGCAGCCAAGAACAGATGATCGGAACCAGGAACCCACTTGACATGGTTTACAGGGGAAGCATTTATGGCCCCGTTTTTGTTGATGCGGGCGTACTTCTGTTGCATTGGTTCATACCATAGTATATCCCCGGCCGATGAACCCATAACCACATCTAGATGGGACGTGCTCTTCGTCAACTCGTTGACGTCGTGGCAAAGCATATGTGCCTTTGTGAATAAGATCTTTGCGAGAGGTTCTTGCTTTATCTTGGAACTCAGGTCTAGCCATTGAAAGGCCCGGTTTATGTTGGCGAAGGCATAGACCCCATCAGGGCTTCTTTCCGCCAGACGCTTCGCTGATGTATCGTGGGTTATAACACGGGAGACAAAAGACGAACTGCTCTTGATGATATTGTTTTTCGGTTTCCGCCTTTTAGGACCGGGACCATCCTTGCCTGTACTAGTCGCAAGCGCGAGACTGCCCTCTCCAAACGCTGGGGTCGATACGCAATTCTCAGAGGATAAGTTATCGTTATCCACTACCTGGCGGCCTTCGCTTTCGGTTTCTCTGATACTTCGGAGATCTGAAGTCCCGCTGAGAGAGGTTTTTACGTTGCAAAGCTGGGGGGTAGTCTTGCGAGGCTGGACAATTACTAGGGATAGCTTCACGCCAGACGTTGGTGGGCTAGGGACCGTAGCTAAAGGATTGGGATTGACAATTGGGGCTTCGGAAGGATGGGGAGGAGGAGTCGCAAGATGTAGATCGTCTCTGAGAACATAGGTTCCTATATGTTCACGATTAGCTGCGAAGGAACGTCGACAACAGCCAAGCGGAACAAACCTTCTCCAACCAAAAGCGAGCAGCCTCCTTCCGGGTGTTTTATAAGGTTACTGGTTTCGACAATTGGCACAGGCATGCCATTTACAGTGCCGGTTGCGTATGCCATGGGCATCGCGTAGCGCGGTGGGGGTGGGGGTAGAACGCTGTATATACAGTGTGAGCAAGATGGAGTACTGATTACAAGTCCGTTAAGAAAGGAGACTGGTTTTTTGTTTGATAGAACCAAGAGAGCGGCAAACCCCCATTCTGCGTTGTGGTATATGAAGAAGGTAGTGAGTGAATGCAACTTACAACATGGCGGTGGAGATGACTTATATTCGAGAGGAAGAGCTCCGGACCTGCCCCGCAAGCAGCGATAGCTGAAGGAAAATTTCAAAAGAGTGAGATAAGATGAAAATAATACAATAGGTCGTAGCGAGAAAGACACGGGTAAGTAATAATGAGGGACGGGACAAGACGACCCAGTGCAACTTCCGGCAATTTGCGCCAAAGCGGGTTGCGCAGGCGTTAGTAGTTAAATGAAGACAGCCAGAAGCATAGAACCATACATGCCAATAATGAATGTAGGGATTCCTGGGTAGAATACGAATGGAAGGGGAGGGAGAGGAACGAGAGGTGGAATGAGAGGTGGAATGAGATGAGATGAGATGAGATGCGATGCAAGCAGCTTAGCGCAGCCAGGTGTGGATGGAACAACCTTATTAATGGGGTCCCGGCTTCTAGAATAAGAAAAGTGTGGGGAAGAACGTCAGGTGACTAGGTATCACAGGCTTATTAGCCGCAGCTTAGCCGCATATCAGGTTTTCAACCAGGCGAAGATCAGTGAATGTTGTAGAGCCTAATAGTTCGTATATATTGTAGTTATAATGGGTATCGTAAACATTCATACAATTACATGCTACTTCTTCAATTCACTCCCCCAGTTGCTCGCCGCCAAATTACCACTGCCGCAGCCCCAGCACATACAACAGCCCCGATGGCAATCCCCCACGCCATCCATTTCCCCTCGTCGTCTTCTTCCCGTCGAGGAAATGCTGTGCTGGGCTCCATTGCCGCTTCTGCTATATGCACAAACAGCTCCTGGATAGAGCTCCATGTTACGCTGACATGCAGCGGTGGACCAGGCATGTTTAGTCGGCTGGTATACTCATCCGGCTGAAGCTCTGCCCTCTGCGTTGTCCGGTCCAGATCGGCTTTCAGGGCAACAAACACGCTGGGCAACTCTTCTAAATGCGGGTATTTGTCCCGCAGCGCAGGTATGTAGGCAAATGAATCCGGGTCTGATGAGTCATATGTATAGGCTACCACGTCGCACTGGTCTAAAAGCTTCGTCTTGTTCTCAAGAAGTGCCGGCTCTAGCTCTCCGAGTTCATCCAGGATAAGATAGCATTGCTTGCCGCCAGGCAATTCAACTGTGTTTACCGCTGTGCGTGGCTGGATAGTGGGATGATATGTCGAGCTAAACCCACGGGAAAGGAACGCATCAAGAAGAGACGACTTCCCAGAGCCTGGGGCACCAATAACATGGCACATGACGACATTACGGCCGACACGACCTGGACGTCGCCGTCTCTTCCGCGGCCTGGTGACTTTCAATGCGGCAGTTGTCGTGGGGTTGCTTCGGTCGGATGATTCGAAGCCGAGGTAGGCAAGATACTCTAGGGTCGTCTTCGGAGACGTAAACGTTGTCATACTCCATTGTGCCAGCCAGCCCTGTAAAGTAACATGGCCAGCCTCATTGCGCACAGTAGAGCAGGGAAAGGCGTCCTCTGTCCAAGAAGCAGGGAGCCCAGGGGTAGGGGCGAATAGGGATGCTAACTCTGCATCGTTTAGACCACCATCACTATCTTTATCAGAAAGGAGGAACAAGTCAACGAGGAAACGATAGCCAGCAGGGGATAGCTCGGCAGACGCAAATGGAGGCACATCAAATCGTGGATGGAGAAAGTCTTCTTGAAGGGACAGGTTGTCTGTGTACTTGAATGTCCGCAAGATTATCCAGATGGTTTCGTGGCGACCCTTTTCAGCGTACATCTTATTAAGGTGCAGGAAGCCCTGCACGCTGATGCCAGAAGGCGTTACAGCGTCCGGAAGAGATCTGCGAATTGTCTCCTTGATATGTACCAAGTCTTCTTCTCTCAGGTCTTTTCCAAAACACTTGGCCTGAAAATCTCCAATTTCCTTGTCACTCAGGTAACCATCCCTGTCCTTGTCGCATAGATAGAATATTCGATGGAGTGCGCTGATAGCTGCTGGCTTCAGCGACGATTCCTTGGAGTCAAAGAGAGGGGCGATGGGATGGGTGACAGCTTTCTGGCAGAGAAAGAAGGCTTCATTAACATTGCGATGTTCCCGGGCACTTGTTCGAATGCAAGAGTCAATTTCCTTGAATTCAGCCATGACCGGAAGCATTTCATCCTCCAAGACCTGTGTCTCGTTCCCTGGAGTCGTGAGGTCTGACTTGTTGGCGCACAGCACCACGGGGACATTCACGCCCAGGGAGCGGAAGTAGGGCAGCCAGAACAGAGCAACTCTCTCATAGCTGTAGTGGTCCGAGTACACCAGTAATATAACATTGGACTTGCGAATTTCCTTGGCCAGGTTTGCCCGTTCTTGCGGTATAGCGGAAGTATCCACGACGGTGGTCGTCGTTACATTTTCAGGGGTGCCGATAGTAGGAGGGATAGTAACCTGGGGCAGGATGGGCTGGATTTTGTTCGTAACAAAGACGCCTTTAACAAGGGAAGTGATCAGGCTCGACTTCCCCGTCCCTTCGTCACCGCAGACGCAAATGCGCACTGGGGCGTGTCCTCATCAGAGATCTGTAGCTGCAGAAGGTTTGGCAAATGCACATACCTGTTCCCATGTCGATTGCCAACAACAATTGCCTCTATGTTTACCTAGATGAAAACAGGTTCAAAGCAATTATCCATTTTCATCAGAGGAACATCTTTGTAGTAATCACCGGCAGCGGGGACAGTTCAGTTGGTTTCCACCGTCCAACGGGTCTGTCTGTCTGACCGTGACGATGGAGCTTGCCCGTTGTTCCCTGTTCCGTGGGTTGGGCGAGCAAGTATGACAAACGCGACAAACCTAACAAACACGAGTGGAATACGCGCCGGAACAAAGTACTGCCGGCACCAGCCACAGCGGCTGCGGAAATATCTAAGCGCCGGAGCTTATCTGCACGTGACCGCTTGCAATCTGGCCCAGCCACAGCCAGCCACGGTTACATCAGCGGAGTATTTACGGTTGGCGTTACTAGCGGTATGGCTGTGACGCGGGTATCTACTACCACTTGTGCAGTATTTTGTGCCGTGATACATACACGGAACCGGTCCATGTGTCATCCCGCAGACTGTTCGGCGTAAGCTCAGCCACAGCCATTACCCATCCATTACCCACTGCCCTCTAGCACTACGAACAAACGAACGGACCGGCTACGACGACTCCGACTCTCGTCGCTGCTATCCAACCAACCTCCCTCTCAGCTTAATGCTTACAGGAAGGCCAGCTCTCCTCGTCCATTTCCAGCATCAGATTCGGTGCTAGAATCTACAGCGAAGACTCTGCGGTCCTGTTTTGTGCCTCCCGAACCCCCCAGTGTCGTGCTCCCATCGGTCGGTTCGGGTTGGTATAGGGAGTCCCTATCCCTCTCCATCCGCCGTATTTCTACGGACTGCCTACCCCCTTCCATCGTCAACCCCCTTGGATATCTGCTTTGTTCGTAAAAGAAAATGCCTTTGGGAATTCACAATCCGCTGCCCTCTTCTATGAGGAGTAAGTCACCCATCCACCCTTATCGCTCACCCGGCGTACTGGGCTTGGCTAATCGTACGTCTCTTGTGGCAATAGGCGAATGTAGGAAGGCCGGGAAAATCCTCGCATCCTTTGTTGATCCAAGACAAGCCTTTGGGCCAGATAAGATCATTCCCCCTCAAATATTGGCTAATGCGAAGGTGTGTTTTTGTCCCCCTTGCACCTTGTTCGTGTGGCTTTGATACTGATTGTTGCCTCGTTGCGTTGCGGGGTAGGGTCTTGCTGTCATTACCGTGTTGAAAGCGGGCTTTCTTGGCTCTGCGCGATTTGGCTCAGGGATTGTGGTTGCACGCTTGGCTGATAACTCATGGTCCGCGCCTTCTGCGATCGCCACGGCCGGTGCGGGTTTCGGTGGGCAGATTGGCTTTGAATTGACGGATTTCGTTTTCATCCTCAATGATTACAGTGCTGTCCGGACATTCTCTCAAGCAGGAAGTATAACGCTAGGAGGAAATGTTTCTATTGCCGCGGGTCCCATTGGGCGCAATGCGGAAGCTGCCGGAGCTGCCAGCACAAAGGGGGTTGCTGGTGTTTTCTCGTACTCCAAGACCAAAGGTCTCTTTGCCGGCGTGAGCTTGGAAGGCAGTGTATTGGTGGAGCGGAAGGATGCAAACGAGAGGCTTTACAATGCTAAAGTGTCCGCTCGCCAATTACTCGAAGGAGCGATCCGCCCGCCACCTGCCGCAGAGCCTCTGATGCGTATTCTTCAATCGCGCGCCTTCTCGGGTAACATCTCTTACGCTAGTGATTCCATGTACAACGATATCCCCATATACGACGATCGACATGACGACGTAGTCTGGGAGGGAAGAAGAGGCGAAGCAATGGGAGAAGGCAGAAGGCGAGACCGCACAGGATCCCTCAATTCCCGAGATAGCTACGAATATTCCGACCGACCGCGGCGCGCCAACACGTGGGCCGACGATGTCTATGACCGTCAACCAATGGGTGGTGCCGGCGTCAATCGATCCTTTACTACTAGCACTAGAGCCAACCCGAATGAGACGTTTGATAGTTACAATCGCAGGGGCGACGACAACTATATGTATAGCGACAGGAGGCCAACTCGTCCCACGGCTCCAAAGCCAGTTTTCGGTAGCAAGCCAGACCCGGCGTCGCTCAGAAAGGACCAGGCTGTCGCGTTGTTCACTTTCGATGCCGACCAGGAAGGCGATTTGGGATTTAAGAAGGGTGACGTCATCACGATCTTGAAACGGACGGAAAAGAAAGAGGATTGGTGGACTGGACGGATCGGCGATAGGACCGGCATTTTCCCTAGGTAAGTTATTCATTACACCTATTCAGAAAGTACCTTGTCTGTACTAACGTGCCTTTCAGTAACTACGTTGATGCCGCATGATTTCTTTGTTTATGAAACAATCCCATGACCATGAGCTACGTTCCATGTTCCTTTCCACGACCGCCGTTTCATCCGGAATAGTAGCTACAAGTAGGGAAGCAACGCAAAAGCATATCCGTTCCCTTCCAACCATACCATACCCAGCCCGGTTCCTTTTGCAAATGGTCCCGCTCTCAGCGTGAGCAATAGATGAAGAGTTACCTCAGGATGGTAGAGTCACACACAAGCCATTCTACGGCCTGCCTCCTTTTTTTACGTCTTATAACTTAACTATGTGCACATTTATCTTGGAGTATATTCATACATATACGCTGGTCACAGCTTGGATATTGCGGCCTTGTTGATTTTTCTGCATGTTTGTAGCTGCTAGCGTTTACTGTTTCCCTTCCTTCTTTTATTTACCTTCTTCATTTCTGGGTCCAAAACCTCTATTTTTGCCATTCTCCTTTCTGTCCGCGTCTGCGACTGCTACTTGCCACCTGTTACTTGCGATTGATCTCGCTCAAAATCAGTTGAGAGATACTATATATAAAGACGAATCCAATGGGAGACCATATTTGTTGACCGTGCCCTTTAACGGCCTTTCCGCCCACCAGAGA
Source organism: Helicocarpus griseus UAMH5409 (assembly GCA_002573585.1). Lineage (NCBI taxonomy): Eukaryota > Fungi > Ascomycota > Eurotiomycetes > Onygenales > Ajellomycetaceae > Helicocarpus > Helicocarpus griseus. The sequence continues at coordinate 64,795 of PDNB01000078.1, read as the reverse complement.
CATGTGCATTGATAAAAGATAAATATCGGTGTTATGGAGTAGAGTACGTGCTATGCCACAGTGGCTACGCATAGGGGTTCTACATCTTCCCGAATAATCCCAAGTGGCATCGTCCGTCTAGCCCTTCTCTGGCCCCACAAACCCTCTGGAGTCCGGATATCTGAAATGGCGGCATCATGCATATATTTATATTATGGCTTTGTATACTGCTTTGAATCAATAATAAAGCTCCAAGAAACGAAAATCCATATGTGGGCTGACTTGAACTTTTCAAAGCTGACAACCGCAATCCAGTATTTCTCTAATGGTTTTTGGTTGGTGCCGAATATTTCTTTTATTATTATTGCATATGGTATCTATCTATACTCCGGTTGCTTGACACCGGTTCACGCCAAGCCCGCACAATCTCCTCGTTGACGTCTTTCTATAATAATATTCATAAATAGCGTTCTTATCGCAGACTTCGAGAATGACGGCCCTTTTCAATTTTGGGACTACTAGAGATTTCATGCAGACGATCCCGCAGCAAAGGACCACTAAAAACACAAAAAAACACTTGCATATCTCAAGAATTCGACGTTCTAGCGTGCTGATCTCTCTTCATCAGGAGGAGTGGGGGGGGGGGGGGAACGGCTGCGCTCACCGCAGCTTCAGTGGTTGATTCAAAAAGACATGGAGTAAAGAACATGAATATACCGTGTTTAATATGGGGAAATGAGGCAACAAGGTGAAACATGTACCATAAATGCATGTGCCTGTAGCGGGAAGATAACTAAATATCATGGAACCCACGAGAAGATGTCCGAAGAGCAGACACGAGGGTAAATATATATAACTAGCCAGACATGCGGACTTAAAAATAGGTGCTTGGAGGGGGGGGATAAATATAGAACGAAGCCCTAGATATATATACCCATCAGCCGAGTGATTGAGAGGTGGATATTGGAGGGATGGATAGGGTTACCGTGTGATCATGAGCTTTGGTTAGACCATCTCTGTCTTTGTCGTTGTCCATATGCGCATATTCTGAACGAATGTTGTTTTCTTTCATTCGCAGGGGAGCTGTTTGTATATAAATAACTACCGCCGGATGTGTATAGCCCGGGGATCCGTAGTAGCAGTTGGGGATGTAACCAGGACCAACGCAGATTTGAACAGATTCTCAAATCAATGATGGAAATAACACTGTTCGGTCATTTACTTTACTCATTCTCCTGCTGAGACTGTTTTTGATCAAAGACAATTAAGATAATTTGATTGTTTGATGTTTCAACCCCGGCCTGTCGTCGAGGTCGAGTTACTCCGTCTTTCCAATCCAACCGCCGCCGCCACTGCATCCTCCTCCACCATCAACCACCACCACCACTACCACTACTACCACTACTAACCACCGCCATCTATCTCCCATCTTCAGCGCCATCGCCATCGCCATCGCCAACTCCAACTGCGACCATTCCATTCTATCCACTCATGGCGTCGACTGCTCCCTCCTATCCGTCTCAGTCCTAGCCTCGTCCCTTGTTCATGGGAGTGAGCCCGCTTCTATCTCCCCATCTCTCTCGACCGCTCCCGTTACCCCAAAGGCACGCGCTTCAATGACCTTTCTTCCTCCCTGACCCCTTCGCTTTTGGCGCCACTGCCGGTCTCCCTATCCCCGTCCGAACATCCACCCTGCTCGCTCGTTCGTTCGATCTCCAATAGTCCCTCGTTCTGCTCTCCACACGCCATCCCGTCCCCATGATGCAGGTGAGTTGGTCGCGCATTTGTCACCATCCTTGAATGCAGGTGATGAAAGATAGTACTCCCGTCCTGCCGTCTTTCCCCTCAGATTTACCGGGTCTCTTATGGTCTATGGTCTTCCACACAACCCCCCCCCTCACTGTCCCTAGCCCCGAGATCGCTTTGCTCTGGTTGGGTCTCTCCATTTACGAGGAGATCGGCAGACACTGGACCATATGGGGGACTTGGCCCTTGTTTCTCCCCTCCGTCGCCTATTGTCCAGCCTGCCTTGCTCTCTACTCTCTTCTATTCTACCTGATATTCGTGTCATTAATCGTCAGACATCGGGCGCACACGGTTACGGTTCTGGCTAAAGAAAGGATTGAAACGGGACGCTGATATTTGATTGATTTCCACAGACTTCGGCTGGGCCTTATGAGCATAGCGGAGGATACGCAAAACGGAGGGGCCACGGTGCGCATCTGTCCATCAGCGATGAGAGCCACCACGTTACCGAAACTATTGGCTACATGTATGACGACGACTATGACAAACGCGATTCAAAGCGCTTGAGCTTTCTTCCATCACCCATGAACGAATCAATCTCCGTCACTTCCCCGCCCCGAGAGAAGTCCCTACCGCCCTCGGATTCGACCAGCCATCAGCGACCGCTTCCCATAAGGACCAGTTCAATAGATAGGTCGGGCGCAAATGGCGCCGGCCGCCAGCCCGTGCCGGAGTCGAGCTCAGGCGATAGAGATGGTGGAGGCCAGGTTTCACCCGTGCTAACTCGCTCCTCCTCGACAAACACCGCAAAATCCATCCCAATGAACGACATAGACTATGAGTCCGATCCTGCTGCCGTGGCACAGGAACTGAGCAATCTGGCTGCTTTAAGGAGGATGTCCATGGATGTAGGGGCCGTTGATCCAGATCTACCATTCAACTCGAACTTCGGTATTCCCCCGGTTCCGTCCGCTCCATCCGAAGAAGATGACGCATCACAGTTATTTTGGGTTCCAGCACGCCTCCATCCTGGGCTTGCGCCTAAAGAGTTTAAGAGTTTTTTGGACGGAAAAGCAGATCAGTTAAAACGAAGGTCTGGGGAGTTCAATATTTCTGACGGCGGCTTGCAAATACAGAGTTCAAATAGTGGTTTACGGCGGAAGAAATCCATGTTGTCAAGGCAGATTGACACGCCAGGCTCTAAAGACGGGACCGATTTGGATCCGGTGACAGAGGAACCGGTTATTGATGACAAACCTATATTACCGCCCGCTCCGCCGGGTCATAGTTTACGAAGGTCGACTCGAACAACGTACCGGAGAGGCAGTCTACGGTCAGGAGAGCGGATCCCGCATTCGAGGCGGGCACCGAGACAGCATGACCCGGATGCTGAGGCTGTTGCTCGACGATCACCCCCTTCCGCCGAAGAAGAACCCCCAATTCTTGGGCTGACCAGAGTTTCAACTGATCCGACATCTGGATATTCAAGGCCAGCAGTCCGCTCCAAGCCCACATCACCAAATGATAGCCCCTCTGGCACGCCAGGAGAATCTAGCTCGGATCGTACAAATTCCGGAACTAGAAGCACTTCTCCACCACAATCACAAATCTGGTCATCTCAAACGGACCCCAACGCGCGCCCAAGAAGTTTGGAGGCACCCCCTACAAGCCAAAAGGAGCATCAAACTGCAGAACGTCCCTCGGCCAATTTGAAGGAATCGGCTTCTACTACTCCTGCCTCCCCGCCAAGTCATATTCCTGCACGAAGCTCCTCGCACGACCCAGCCCCTTCTCCATCTGCACCTACCCCGCTACCCTCTGAACCGACAACATCAACAAGTCGAAGCTCCAAACGGGCCGGCATGATTAGAACATCAAAGGAAATTCCGCAGACCATTAGCGAAATTGCATCTCAACCAGCACCCCTCCCTGGTAACAGCACCAGGACGGATACTCTGTCCTTCATACCGACCCTAACAGACACGCACAATCATACAACCAAGAGGTCGGATTCAAAGAAATCAAAAGACAAAAAGGATGGCGAGGGCGGCCGGAAATCAAGCTGGACATGGCTCCGAGGCTCTGAGGACAAGGATAAGAGTAAGAAGAGGGACGAGGAGGCAAGGAAGTCTAAAGAGAAATTACCTAAAATAACAGAAAAAGTCCATGATAATACCCGACTGGATGTCTTACAGACCTCGATCGACGGAGCACAGAAAGGTCGCGAGAGCGTTGTGCTTGATCGTGCGGAAATCAAGCTGGAAGAAGAGCGTCGAAAAGACAGCGCGAGAAAATCTTCTGGGGCTGAGTCCAAGAAGGAAAAGGAGACAAGCCTCTTTTCATCAATATTCGGCGGGAAAAAGAAAGGTAGCCAGGATCACGGCCACAAGAAACATTTGTCAAGAAACCTCTCGCCAGAGCCACCTCCACGCGAACTGAAACCGGATATTGACTACAACTGGACCCGGTTTCCTATTTCTTTAGAAAGAGATATATATCGCAAAGCCCATTATAAGCTCGCAGACACAAAGCGCGCTCTACATACACAAGTCCTTTTGAGCAATTTTATGTATTCGTATCTTGCCAAGGTGCAGCAGATGCACCCGAACTTGAACATAGCCGGCTCGATTCCCCAGGCTCAACAGCGCAAAAAGGAACAGTCGCAGTCTGACGAGTATTCTCAACACCACAGACGCCAACAGGTGAGTCCCAAACCCCATATTGACTTTGTCTGACCAACAGTTTTCTAACCCTATTGTTAAAGAGCCGAGAACATGACCGTTACAATAACGGCCCATACTATAACGACCCACAGTTGTATGATTATGATGGCGATGACCGAGATGATCAGCAATGGTCTCAGTCTGGAGGGCGCGGCCATTCTCAAAACGGGTCCATGTACGGACCGGGCCATCACCAGCAACCGCATTCCTCGTTTGCAGATGATGCGCAATTAGATGATGACGATGACATGTGGTGACAAAAAAGCTTGTCTGCGGAATCTGGCAAATGACGGAAGAGTTGGTTTATTTCTCCAGAATCACTGCCACGTCCGTGCATCTTAGCATCCCGTGTGCTCTTCTTTACCTTGAATTGGTCGCACGCTGAAATCTATACCCATATTTCCTCCTCTGCATACATTGAAACGACTTTACACGCAATATTATTACTCGCATTCGATAAACCATAACACGCCCGATTACATCCTGCATGCACGCACACACCACCAAGAGATGGCCCCAAAATAGGGGCTATGCCGGTTATATTTTTTGGATACTCTACCTCCTTTTCACTATCACGATGTATACTGCTTCTTTTCTCTCCTTCCCTTGTTGATGGCATAGCGGCGGGGGTGTTCTTTTGGTTTTTTCTTTTTTTTTCCCCGCAACCTATCCTTTCCCCTATTACTCGGTACTTCTTTTCTAATCTTTCCGAGTCTGTTGATCCCTGCCTACCCCCTTTTCTTCATGTCTCTCTCGTCCCGACTGGTCCAGTGTTGACCCGAGGATTTGTGATATCCTGTTTTTTGGCGTGCTTTGTTCTTCTCTCAATACTCCATCGCCCTCTCACTATTTCTTGCTCCCTTTGATGTTTTGGATCCATTATAGCGACTACCTCCCTGAGCGAGCTCCTACTTCTCCTCAGCTTTGCGGTGTTTTGTCTCATTTCTTTTATCCTACTACTATATTCTACATGTATGTATTTAGGCAACAGGAACACAGCTTATTGTCCCGCCAGCTTTGTTTTCATTCATTTTGGCCTCGGTTTTGGATATCGCTGTGGCTATGTTTTGTTCCCTCATCACAAATCCCTGGTGGCATCGGTAATAGAAGGGGCCCGGATGGCTGTGAACTACCCACGGGAGGATTCAAGAGAACCGGTAAATCTCCACCAAACCCTCCCTATTTCCCCATCTTGGCCGTATCCTCAGGATCTAACTAGCTGCCAGAAAGCCAGCATCAGCTCAAATGCGTGGAGATGAAGAAACTTTAATTACTAATCATGCGGTCAATGAAACCAGTTCCATAAACGGTTCTCCGTGGCGGTGATGCCCCAGAACAACAAACACATGGGCCAACATAGCGACTTGTTGAAACCACGGCGATTCTTTATCGTGAATCAACTTTGAAGGTCTCACTGCTTCGTTTATTTTAATTCTTAGAACCGAAAATGGGTGTCACCCGTGCTCCATCTTCAGACACATCTGTCGACTTTCAGATGAATACCTGACGTCACCAAGCTACCACTTCCGTATGTGCATGTCAACGTATAAAAAACAGACCCCTGAATGTTGAGGGTGAACCCCCGTAGACCAGAAGGTACCAGGTAGAAGGATAAAAGAGAAAAGGCATGGTTTATGTGAACTCGGGCAAAAATGGGCAGCAAGCGAAAGAAGATGCGCATCAACTGGCGCAATTGGACGCCCAAGCGGATTTGGCAACGGCTGGACCTGGATACATACTCAGTACTTATGATGATGAAGGGCGGATTAGCTCCGACAATCGTTGTTGCCATGTAAGTGACCTCTATTCCCCTACTACTTGACCTGCACTACAAAGGTGTTTTCTATACTTGTTAACTTTGTCCCCTTTCTACACAGACATCAATCCAGCGCCGTTGCCGACATAACGGAGAACTATGCGTACCTCGCAGTCCTTATGGCGGTCATATCGCAGACCCTAAGGCCCCGAGCGATGTTCGTGAAAATAATGCTGTTCAATCTTATTGCGACGGGCATGGCCGCTGGTCTGAGCACTTTGGGCATGTACAGCGCGATCCAGGCGAGGAAGCATACGACACCGCCAGATGCTAGCGAAGCTGTTAAGAATGGACACAATAGCAGTCAGTGCGCTGTTGCGGCGATTTGGTTGATCTTTGATATCTGGTCCGTTTATCTCTTCGTTCAATAGGGCTCATTGAGTCGACTAACCGCATACTTAACCGTCAGGCTATCAAATACGCTGAGGAATTACCGACCAACAGAGCTACAGAATCCAATGGTTGCGTTTTCCATGTATGTCGCGGTCTTGATGACACGGGCGGCCAACGTCGCGACAATGTCACGCGGTTTAATCATGGTGAAGCAAATTACTCTGGCATTCATTATCGGCTTCTTGATCGCCTCGGGGGTCTCCCTTTTTATCATACCAGTGGCAAGTAGGGACCTCTTATTCCAGAGCCTCAAAGCATATCCCGCTACAGTAAACTCGCTTCTCAACGCCCAGATTGCGTACGTGAAACGCAGTAAAAAGGACGGGCCTTGGAAACTAACCCGCGCAAGCACACTTACCCGACAAGGGACTTTCGACAATATGCTCTCCAGACAAGCGACGGCGGCAAGACAAGGGCAGGCAGTGCCACAAGACAAAAGGGCACAGGCGTTGAGAACAGCAATGAATCGCCTCAACAGCCTGCACTCCAACATGCATGCTCAACTATACTATGCAAAGCAAGAAGTGGCACTGGGGAAGCTGACCTCGGAGGATCTAGATTGTATATCCACCCTCCTGCGGGCTATCCTTGTATCGTTATCTGGTATTGGAATGCTGCCTGAGATTTTTCGCAAGCTATCAAGGCCTATCGAACAGAGCCTGCACGTCTACAGCGAGCCGCCCGGTGAAGGCCCCGGAAGTTCAAGCGAGAGCGAGGACTTTGATTACCCCGAACAGCATTTCATTGGCACACTCTGCGACCGCTTGGAGATTGCGGCAGAGCTCGTTGCCCTGGGCCTCCAGCACTCAATGATTACATTGGGTGTTTCCAGACCGAAGGATTTTGCAAAAGATGTCAAAAAAAGACGCCTCAACTCAGATGCTACAGATGAGGAGGCCATTGGCGACATGAAAAGACCGGGATGTAAAGTGTTCACGCCTTATTTTGAAAGAAGGATGCAGGAATTTTTCGATCAGAAAAGCCAACTTCCCGAAACCTGGGCTTCTCTAAACGCGTTCACGTCCGTCGCTGGGTTGCCAAGGTATCAATCTATTCACGGGCAAGAAGATCGCGAGATCCGCAAGGAGTTCTTCGTGATCATTCTCATCGGTCATCTACAAGAGTTACTCTTGCGGGCCACGTTCGATCTTATCAGGTTCGCAGACAGCAAGGTCGCCGATGGAACGATGTCAACCTATAAGTTCATTTTCCCAAAACGGGAAGCGATCAGAGAGTGGATGTCGTTCCAAAAATCGGAGGAAGAAGAGGGGGAGGACAAACATACAGGGTCAGTGCAAACCGTAAATCCGCAAAATATAACTGGGCAGCACGATCCAGACCACCTCCCCCCATCTACCAGCTGGCAGCGATTTGGCGATCGATTACGCCGTGTGGCCCGGATTCTAAGCTCTGAGCAGAGCGGGTTCGGGTTGCGAGTGGCCATTGCGTCCTTTTGCCCCGCGATTCTTGCGTTTCTGCGGCAGACGCAGGATGTGTTTTACAACCACCGGCTAAATTGGGCGGTCATTATCGTTATTCTTGCGATGAGTCCCACGAGTGGGAAGTCATTATTCGGGCTGGTTATCCGAATCTTTGCAACCATAGCGTCTATGGTGTTGAGTCTTATAGTGTGGTATATCGTCGCCGGAAAGACTCCGGGGGTTATTGTCTTTCTTTATGTTGCCAATACTCTCCAGGTAGGTGAAAGACAACGTACGATCCGGCAGCTCGAGCACTGCTAATGGATTATTTCACGTGCAGAATTATTTCGTTGTAAAATATCCCGCCTGGATACCAAGTGTCATTATCGCGCTAATCACGTTCAATCTTATCATCTCATATGAGATTCAGGTGCGTACCAGTTCTTCGTCCATCAACTTTGAACGAGGCTAAAATACAGTATTCAAACAGAACCAGAAACTCGGCGAAGTAAGCGCCACCGCAGGCGGCTTGGACAATTTTCCTATTTACATTTTCGGGCCGTACCGGCTCGCAGCCGTTGCAGCAGGGTGTGTTGTGGCCTTCATATGGGTGATATTTCCCTATCCGATTTCGGCCTCTTCACAAGTGCGCAGGTGCCTAGGCCGCAGCCTTTTTGTACTAGCAAACTTTTACAGCTGCATGCACACCACGATCGAGGTGTGGATTCAACAGGAGCAAGGCGACTTCTCCGACGAACAATCTCCAGGGCGGGTGCTCGAACGTGAGCGGATGAAGTTATTCTCAGAGGAGATAAAACTCCTGGCGACAATGCGCGATCATAGCGAGTATTCTCTGTACGAACCACCAATAGGAGGTCCATTTCCTAAATTTATATACGACAATATAGCAACCGAGATCCAAGCAATCCTGTCCAGTATGGATATTATGTCCTTCGCGACCAGAGATCTGGAGAGCATGACGCCCCGTTCTTTCTCACAATCAAGAGCTAGCAGTAGACACAGACGAAGGAGTTCCGCTGGCGGGGATGAAGAGGACGAAGAGGAACGATGGATCGACACGCTTGCAAAAGCAGCTGATACGCCGGATTTTCACTCTCAGCTGGCTACCTCTGTACTCTGCCATCTCTCCGCGGCTGTTACAAACGGGCTTTCGCTACCGCCATATCTGTCCCCTCCGCATCCATTCCCGCTAGCAAGGAGGTTACGGAAAATGAACGAAGGCTCCTTGGACATCAGCAACATCGAAGATCCAGCGTTTTCGGCTTTCGTGTCCATTGAGGTCATGAGTTCCATTGTTAGCACCAGTTTGAAGAACTTGATGAGGTAAGTCGATGACTCCTATTTACCCCTGACTCGACACTTCTTTGCTGACCCAGTAATTTGTAGCAACGTCAAAAAGCTAGTCGGTGAGCTCAACTTCGATGTTTATATCCAACCGCATCGAGAGATGGTGCGAAGCAGACAAAGCAGCAGGGGAGTCGATGGGAGCGAACGGCGACGCTGGTCTAATGCTAGCGAGAACGAGAAAGAGGAACAAGACCCTACTCGGTTACAGGTTCCTTGATTCATGCTGTAGCGTAACACAGCTATCGAATATCTTACTCTTCCTGATTCTATATGCCATATCTCGGCGATACTGGGGAAGTATGCATGGTTGTTGATGGGCCTGGCTAGGCAGTAACAAAGTTGGCTTCAACCGCCGCTGATAATTTGAAGAATCTGGAGTCTTTCTAACCGGCGAGGAGATTTGTAATTTATTTTTCTTCAAGTTGACGAAATGAGCGTCTTTTCAGCGTACATACTATGCATTCAGCGCGGCGTTTGGCTTTGATGTCTCTTCACATCCCTCAACGGCCATGGGATGAAATGCGTTATATAGTACGTTTGATAGACAACTTATCAATCACTTTGAGTTTGCATTATTAACAGAACACTCACATTTTGCCCGGATTTACGGAGAAGTCTCCAGGTAGTTACGCCCCTTTTTCTATGGCTTAGTAATCAAACCTCCGTGTCACATGACAATCCCCATTGGGCAGTCCGGCCGGCCGCGGGCTCCATCTCGAGTTTCGACGTCAGTTTCGATGTCATATCTGTCGATTATTCTATTTCTAATTGACAAATCGCATATAGAGGATTACTCCTGCTCGATACCGGTACAAAAGTACAAAACAAAAGCATAACATTTCTTGGGCAAACTAGGCAGTCCTTGACAACAGTCTACCGAGCGACGGGGACACAGGCGGCAACCAAATATCGACAACTTTATTTATAGCAGAGAACAATACATTCCCTGAGCCCTAGTCTGATCGAGAGAAGGGGTTAGAGAAAGTGAACCGAAACGTCACGTTTTAGCGGATCCAAAGCGACAAATCAAGCGAGTACTAGCCGTCTTCTCCGCCAGCAACATGAGTGACGCCTACGTGCGCGAGCAGTATGTTTACTCCCATGCTTCTATCTCCCCTTGTCGCTACCGCTTTGGCATCTGCCAGATCATACGCGACGAGGGACCCAAAGGAACGCAAAGGAGAGAGCGACGCAGGCTAATTAAACCAACTTCCGCGGAACAGACAAAACAACGCGCTCCTTGACTCCCTCGCGCAAAAGACCAATGCTCTGAAATCCGTCACGATAGACATCTATGATAATGCGCGGGATCACAGCACCCTTGAGAACACCGTTCGTCTTCTCCGCTTCATTCATATCACATAACCTATTTACCGCTATGCGGGGAAAGCCTGGATAAACTGCTAACACCGAAGCAAACAACAGAGCGAAGTCTTCTCCTCCCTATCAACGAACATAAGAGGGAGTAGCGGCCGCCTAACGCGTATGGCGAAACAAGGCGATCGAGTAGCGATTCTAAAGATTGCCGGCATGGTTATTGGGGTTGGGGTGGCGCTGTGGATTATCCTGGGCTGGATATTTTGAATGCGCGAGTGGGGTGGCCGTTGCTTCATAACACTTGCGGTGCCGTTGGTTTGCGTTTAGTAACTCTATATTTTCCCCCGCGACCTCTATTTAGCCAGCCCTTCGTCGCGGTAGGTGTTTTTGTTTTTACTATTCTTACGCCCGGGCTTACATGGGATCGAGGGGCCCCTTTGCATTTGCTTGAGCTGATCACTTCGCTATGTCAAGTGTGTAATGCCTTTTTCCCAAGGAAGTTTGGCGCTATGGTGTTTTCAGGAGTTGGCACCTTTTGAAGTTATCTCTGCATAAAAATAATTTCGCAGTGGGGATTTGGTTTATATCCTTGTTCTTTTTGAGCCTAGCTAGCATACATTTGAAGCATTGACTACAGTGGTTGAGGCTGCAAGATGGACCGCCTTCATTGAGACCGCTCGTCACAATTCACACTAAAGCTTGTGTATACTCCGGTTGTTCAAGATTATGTTCTATATCAGATGAAATCAAGGGAACAAACCGACCAAAAGTGTAGTTCGCACCGGCATGAAACAAAGCATTCCCATTTTCTCTAAAACCTTGAATCCCAAACACTCTAAACGACTAACAGGACTTTGAAGAAAGAAGATGGATTGAAAGAAATAGATAGACAGTCAGGTATCAAGGGTAAATCATGCAACCATGCAATCATCAAACGAAACAATAAATTATATTGAAGTAATAAGGGATGAGTTTCAGTACCATCCTCCCGTCACCAGCAAGAGAAACGACACCGGGAGACATGAAAAACAAAACTCTAGGTAATATTTGCAAGCATAGAACTTTGTCAGCGGGTAGTCGCAAAGGGATGCAGGCGGCACAGAAATTTCAACTAGGAGGAAACGCAATCTAAAATGGAGGCAGCAAGCAGTTGTAAACGCTAAATATTTGCACGCTTCAACCCAAACCAACATCAATAATTCAATTCGTGGTAGATAATGTTTGGAAGACTTTGGCTTGCAAAGATCCTAAATGGCAAAACTTTACTCCCATACGTTAGAAAATAAATCGTCACTTCCTGGGAATCCACCGGCTGACTTTGGTTTGGAGGTAGTACTAGTGCTCGGGGCCGGAGGCGGGGCGCTTGTCCATCCGCCAAAATCTTCATCTGCAGAAACAGTTGGTGCTGGCTTAGCTGCAGCGGAAGTAGTTGACGAGCCCCATCCGGAACCAATGTCATTGGCGGTAATTCTCTCTGGAACCTTCATCATTGTTGAAGTAGCCTGGTTATTTGGCAGTGAAGGCTCACTACTAGTCCAGGCATTTCCACCCCAAGGGTCTATGGCACTGGTCGAGAGCATACTGCTAACATTGGCAGTGCTAGTAGGTTGAGATACAGGAATTGGAGCGGGCTCTGGCTGCTTTTGTGGTGCTGAAAGGTTGAAGACGGAGTTCAAGTTATCTGTCTTCGGCGAAATGACTGGCGGGGACTTGGGAGCGGCTGCCGAGGGGGATGAGAATAAATCAAATGCACTTGTAGACGTCGCAGGGGGAGCTGCTGCCGACTTTGTCGACCCAATTGTAGCCCCAACCAGATCAAAATCTCGCCCAGCTGAGACAGACGGGTGTCTTGCTTGCTGTGGTTTTGGGACGGCGGCGGGCTTCATAGGGGGAGAGCTAAAGAGTCCACCATCACTAAGTGGCGGAGAAGAAATCTGAGGTGCAGCAGGAGGAGACTTTGGAGCACTGAAGGATCCAAGATTCGAGAATGCATCCTGCTTCTGGGGGGGAGGAGATGTGGTGGACGGGAAACTCAAACCGCTAAATGCGTCGGTAAGCCCGCCAAAAGCATCTGCCTGTGGTTTAGGCTGTGACTGCATTGACGAAAAGGACCCAAACGATGCGTTTCGTTCGTGCTGAGGCTGAGCGGGTGGTTGTGGCTTGGGAGCCGATGCATATAAAGATAAAATAGATTGTTTAAGGTCAGGTCTTGAAGGACCCGTAGCACCAGCACTAGACGGAGTGCTCGATGGCCGGTTCGCCGCCGGCTGGGTTGAGCCAAAGAAATCCAATCCAAGTAATGAATCCCCCGGCTTGCTTGGTTTGGGGGCAGGAGCGGCAGCGGTAGGTTGGGAAGGTCTTGGTGGTGCATGAATACCAGGCAAATCCGTGGTATTAGGCCTATCGGGAGGAGTTGGAGTATCATCGTCGAACAGACTCACGGGGGCGGCAGTTCGACGGGGCGCTGGCTGGCTCACTGTTGATGAAGCGCGCTGGGAGGCAGACCGGTCTAGCTTGGCCTTTTCCTGAACAATGGCCAGTGGCTGTGAAATTAGTAGGGTAGATAGAGGAGAAAATCAACAATTTCAGCACTTACCATATTATCATCGCCTTCATCAACGTCGAGAGTTGAAGGGTCCGGCATGGGGCCGTCCATTACCCACCGCTTCGACTCATACTTGGTCCGGATGAAGTTCTCCATTTTGCTGAGATCGAATTAGAATCTTCGTCCCAATAAAGTCTAATAGGGAATACTTACGACTCTGACGGAACATGTCCCGGCGCAAGTTTTGCTTCCCAGTACCTAAGGATATACGTCAGCATCATCTAACCCCTTTTACGTTGACCGCTCCTTTAACAAAACCCTTCGCACACCAACGATTTATAGATGGGACAACGAACTTATTGGCTCTAGCATTTCCCCATTTCAACACACTCTGTAGCTGTTCATCGGTCCAGGTGTCCAGATCGACTGACTTGACTCGACTGATATGTGTACCCATACCCCTATGTATGCCCGAACAACGAATGCAAATGAAGATGCCGATATTCCAGCTGGCCCATCTTGGGTCTATTAAACCAAACAAAATAGTATTAGCTTTCTACCTATATCAAAAAGAAGAAACAAAAAGGATATATGTCTCCGCCGTAAAGCAGGCAGACAATATCAGGTCCAGGGGCCATACGTTTATTGCGCTTGCAGTCAGCGCAGGTCTTGTTGCAGTCCAATTTCAGTATGTTTTTAATGACAGCCTGATTCTTCGCAGCCCGTTCAGCAGCGGGATTGGGTGCTCGTCTCGAGGACATGGCTATGATGTGTAAATGGCGGAGTGGGAGGGAGGGACGGTGGTTGTGGGATGGAGGGGAAACAGTAAGCACACACGCAGCGGCTGAGAGTAATGAGCGTTCTTATATTGGTATGGGCGGGGATGAAGGAGTGCTATGGCGGCTCAAGAAGAGAGATTGGACTTGATACAGGACGGAAGATCAACCATTGTATCCTTGAACGTATATATTCCGTTCTTTATTCTTTATTGCTCCGTGTTTCGTTTTGGCGGCGAAGGCGACTTGATGATCTGGATGACTAAGCGGCTGCCTGGCTTCTGGCCCCCCGACGTATCTAAACTTCAACATCTTCAATATCGATTGCTTTTCTTTTAACAGGCTCGCAATGCCTTGCTGCAAAAGAAACAAGTCGGCCCAAAGCGACTTCTTCGCCCTAGTCCGAAAGAATCTTCGCGGATGGTGCTCCAGTCACAGAAACATGGCATTCCCTCCTCTGTGGCGCCCAATCCACAACGCGTTTCCCCGATTCCTGTATCAACCTCAGAAATCTCTTGCACAAGTGCCCTGCTATACCGGACTGTTCTAGTGTTGCTGACTTTGTGGACGGCAACTTGTTATGCTTGAATGGCCACTCGCAGCGGAAGATCCATTTTATCTCTGAGTGCGAACTGACTAAGAAGATGAAGAAGTCAGACCTTCAGACAGCAATCATCGGCCAGCTCCGACCAACGTTCTGCAAGCTTTCAGATGCATTTCCTTCAAAGTGGGTTGGATTTGATACCATGTCAAAGGCTTCCACGGGAAATTACCTTTGCGTTTTTGCTTTGGCTTGGTCCTATGTCCTCTCTGCGCGTCTCCTTGAACTACGCAAGGAAACCGATGCAGATAGGCTATGCTACACGGAAAGCAAGGCGCCTTTGCTCTCTACAAAAATTCGTCCACTTCTGGCTACGAATTTTTGATTCCTGTTGGCGATGCTGATGAACAGGGGCTGCAATGGTGGGCAGCAGTTCTTGCAAAAGGGCGCGGATGGCGAGCTACTTTAGCCCAAGCCGACAGGGAGTACTGCTCTCCATGGGCTTGCCACTTGGATGATGACAGATTGCTTGCCATTCTGTACAATAGCTCAAGAACTACCTCAGTCTCGATTATCGACCGCCATCTTCTATGCAAGCCTGGAATTACCTTCTCAGGCTTGCTCAAACGCATAGTGCTGTTGACCAACTGGTTGGTGCTTTTACGGCTACCCTCACTATACCAATTTATCAACGATTTGGGGCAGCCGTCACTTTCCCTCAACCACACCTAGGGACTGGGCCAAGCAGAAAAATTGAACCAAGTTACTTAAGTAAAGTTCCCTCTTTCGACGAGCTTCCATATTTTATGACACTAGCTTGTATACCACGCGCGATTTCTTCCTCCCTTTTCGGTACTTTCTGGGAGCCTGGAGTCCCTTGCAAGCTTGTGAGTGAATGGCTTTATACACCATTGCAGAATGTACTACAACCACTTGTTGATCAAGAAAAGTGGCATGTCATTGTGCAAATAATGGCTGCTCGGCGACCAAATCTGGCACCACTCTGGTTGGGTTCAGCTATAACTGGACTATTACCCAGGCTTTTGAAAGTATGCATGAACTCTATACCGCCAGTATCTCTTGAGGCAATTGTATGGACACAGTCACCACAATCATTTATGGATCCGACTTTTCGTCCCAAGACAAATGCTTACAGAAGCTTTAGGCTGGAGCAAGTAATTCGTCGTGAAGATGAGTATCGCCTTCTCTATATGACAGGCTGCAACTCAGATGAATATGGTGCTGCCCCTCTATGTCCTTATTCTCCATTT
The DNA here is from genome assembly GCA_002573585.1 of Helicocarpus griseus UAMH5409. Classification (NCBI taxonomy): domain Eukaryota; kingdom Fungi; phylum Ascomycota; class Eurotiomycetes; order Onygenales; family Ajellomycetaceae; genus Helicocarpus; species Helicocarpus griseus. The sequence continues at coordinate 48,899 of PDNB01000078.1, read as the reverse complement.
GGGCTTGTGACACTTCAAGGAACTGCTCTTAATGTGAGGCTGCACTCTTCATGCGGCCATAATCTATCTTACAATCACTGGATGTGGCAGGGTCAGTGGAAAGATGGAACTAGGTATTTAGAGGATTACGGGTTCACAGTATCGCCGTCGTCTGTTGAACAACTTTGAGATAGACGTTTGGCCTTATCGCAATGGAGGACCAAAGTATTAAATTAAATCCGACAGGAACTCGTCAGATTTTTTGCCCGGCATTGTCATCTCACCCATCACCGGGTATTGTTGGATCACGCATTGGACGAAAGGCTCTCCGAAATTGCTACTCGAAACATCTTTCAATGGATATTCTTCAACGGTGTGAAGTTGGAAGATAGAAACATATGGCGTCACGAATGGCTATCATTCCTGCTCGACATGGGAGATGAGGATACCATATCAGATGACGGTAGCTCACCGAGTTCACTGATACGGAGAAGGATGGAAAATGTATCTCATTGGCTGCAGTCAATGTTCTTGACCATTAAAGTATCGGGTCATTGGATTGGGAAAAAAGCAGACAAGATTTGTCTCCTCAAGATATTTACGCCCATTGGATCTAGAAGGCCTTTTTAGTTGGCACTAATCTGGACAATCTGGACAATCTGGGAGTCACGGATGGGAGGATTAGGCGGGCGGTAGAACCCCCGCTGTAAGGTATCCATACCTGTTTAGACAGGCATGCGGCTAGGTTGGTAAATAACCAATTGATGGAAATGATACCGTGGGCATTTCAGATGTGAAGGCAACTAGCCAAGGAGAGCGGCCGCGTCTTTCCCAAAGAAGTGCGGCGTCATCTTCACACTGAGTTATTCCTGTGGCTCTCTTAAACATTCGAGATATGCAGACAAGGGTTAAACGCACTGGCCCCTTATTTATGTACCTCTATTGAAATTTGATAAGCAACCCCTGGTTGACAACTTCCCTCGTTAGCAAACTACTATGACTTACCGTACCTAAAGGCCAGTAGGATCTTGCCGAGGTGGCCGCCTGTGTTACAGCAAGATCTCCAGGCAGGTTGGCCTGCCTTGATATCGCGCTTCCATATCCCCCATGCTACGTGCATACTAGTACTGCTACTCTATATCCCTCTTTTCCATCATGGAGTTGACTGGCGTCGACATATCTGAGGTGGCCTTCAACAAGAGAATTTCAAAAAGAGAGTTCTGTGAGATATTTCTCGTAACCGTCAGAAACTTGACTTGCGTTATGAAGGTAGTATGTATACGACAATTCCTGGCTCCTGCCCAATTTTCCGGTGAGCTGACCCTTTCAAAGCACCGTGGTCGGAGACTAAAACGTGACTACGAGCCTCGTTACCGGGAAACAAATATCTACATCTGCGAGTCGACCGCATACCGACGTCTGACTGAAGCTGGGATCTGTGCAAAGGGCTTGGCTCCTAAATTCTATGGGACAATAGAAGACATCGATCCGATGTCGTGCCAGCCTCATTTGAAAGACTTTGTTAATGATGAATACCCCCCCACTGCTATCTTTCTCGAATATATCCCTAACATGAAAGAATTGCATTGGACCAACTATAACGAGAAGAGGATGCGCAATTTTGTTGATGGCATAAACAAAATCCACAAAGCGCTGGTATTTCATGGGGATATCCACCCAAGGAACATGATGACGGTGGAAGATGATCCTGAAAGGGCCATCTGGATAGACTTTGATAGAGCGCAAACCTTCAATGAAAAGCCATCAGAGAGACAGCAGAAATGGATCGACTTTGAGAACGAGCTTGTGGATGAATTGGCTCAATGCATGGTCTGTGACTTCTTATCACCATACACTATCTTATAGCTAGCTAACCTTGACATACTCGGAGCTATAGAAACACGACTTCACCGAGGGAGAAATGGATACGACACTGTGATACTATCGCTGATTTGATAGGCTTTTGGGGATCTGGCGAACACGTGCTATGCTCGGGAACGACCGTGACTGGGGCGATAATGAAGGACGGCCAGAAATGGAATTAGTTCAAGAAGACATTTTATCTCCGGCAGCATCACTTTGGGAACCCCTGTAATTATAGGACAAGATTGAAGGCGAGAAATGGCAAACATAAGCTTCATAATAAACACCACTAGCTATACTATGACTCAATGGTGAACATGTCACCACGCGGACAAAAGTAGAAGAGTGCATACGTAAAGAGAAGCCGAAAATCTTAGAAACATAATCTACTTTCAAAATTAGAAGACAAGCAATATAAAGACGAAAGTCCGAGTAGGGAGAGCCACCAGTTTCATCGCATACGCCACCGATCAGCACCTTGGTCTTGGGCAGAAAGCATGCCGATATACCACAGGCCCAGCAAAACAGTGAGACGAGGCTGTGCTGTTGTCCCTCGTGCCTTCCAGGGGACTGGTGCCGAAAGCTCCAGATTACCATCGTCATCTAGTCTTCGAATGGCTAGGCAATTCAAGCTCTGTGAGAAGAAAGCCGTACCGCGAATTGTGTTGCCTCATGTACCAGTTAACCTGGCTGAGGGCTTGAAGAAATTCATTTTGCTGGTTGGCACTTCCGGTCCGCATCGCTGTGTTCCATCTCCAGCTTGGTTTCAATCCCCAGGGGCTCGATTAGGCCCGCTTCCCTGTGGCAATGACAACGTAATACGCAGTATCGGGTTTAAACCCATCCGGAGTCGCAGCCGCATGCCCGCCGTCAAGTCCAAGAGGAGTAAGACCAGCCAGCTGCTGGGTGGTGTGAAGTTGATGGAGCCCAGCTCGAAGTCCACGGCGCATTCGAGGTAGTAATATTTCTGCAATGCGAAGCTTGAGAAGCTCCTCGGTATTTATGCCTTGTGGTGGTGACGTCGGAAACGGGTCTGGCGGCAGTATAACTGTCGTTAACACCTGATTATACCTGGTGAATCATGTTGATATTGAATTCCTGCCATTTGCCAACGTCGTTGATGTCGGCGAATGAGTAAGAACTGTTCGTGGTGTTACCGCCAGGATTAGGAGGTGCGTTCGTTGCTATGGCGGGGAGCATAGTTTGGAGATATTGCATCAAAAATATGTTTGCCATTTCTGCACCGAGTGGACGACCTCAATGAGCTAAATCCTTAGTGGAGGTAAATCACTTGTTTTGCTTAGTATAACCATTTCCAAATTTTGACTTTTAACCGTTGCAGCCGAACCTTTTATATATTTCCCCTCTCATAACGAGAGCCTCATTATTGGACTATTCTTCGTTGTGTCTCACCGGCAGAGGCGTTTCCAGTAAGACTATCATCCAACTCTGACTCTGGCTTTGATGAAGTCTCCTCCCAATCAACTTCGGAATTCTCAACTTCGGAATTCTCAGCTTCGGAATCTTCGATAATTTGATCGGCGGCTGTGAACTCGACATATGAGGCAATAGTTGGGTCATTCATGAAGTACCAGCCACCATCCGGCGTGGTCAATTCCATATGTACCTGGCCCTGAGAACCCAACGGGTTCAAAACCTCAAATAAAGCTCAAGCCCGGGGGCCCTGTTGTTTCGGGCACCCTGACCCCTAAACCCGACCGCTTATGGAGGCTTATAGGGGCTTAAACTAAGCCTAGTTAAGCCAGTTAAGCACGCTAGGTGCTGTAGGCGCCCCTGAAAACCCGTTGTTGGCCAAACGGGCTCAGTTAGTTAAACCCGTCAACTCATCTTTGCAGCCCGACCTGCACAAAAAAGACACTAAACTGTAAGACAGTGAACTGAATAGAATAGGATAGAATAGTAGATATGTAATTAGTAGTAAACTAAGTAGTGAGAGAGATAGTTAAGATAATAAAATTGACTGTGTTCAGAAAGATTAACTTTTTGAGAAGTGCTAGGTAGATCTGAGTGACACATATGAGTGCATGTGATCTCACATGACAATTACAATGCATTTCAAGGTTCTCATCAGAGATGAGTATCATTGTTCATAGCACTCATGTAGCTTTGAGCAACTAAACCATAGGGCCAAAGGTATCTAAAAGTGAAGTCAACACTAATTCACTCTTCATTCTTCCAAAGGCTTTAGATAGATGCTTACGTGTCAATGTATGGCAGAACCTCATTCATACCAGGAGTCTGCCTCCAGTCTCTCATAAGATCCATAGTAATTGCAAAGTTGTTCAAAATAGTGACACCAGCCTTTTCCATGCGGCGGTTGGCATCCTCAGCAGTCTTGTCATTGAAAGTACCGCTGGCCTCAGCATTTGCAAAGACTTGATATCCTTCATCAACAAGAGAGAGGGAAAGGAAAGCAGTGCCTTGTAAAAATACATTAGCGTCTTATACCCCGGCCAATATATAATGAATGAAATCTCATAAGTGGTGGAAGAACCTACAAACTTCTGTAACAATTCCACCAACAATAACCTGCCTCTTTCCAGTTGCTCTCACTGCATCGCGAAATGCTGCATTGTCCCAAGCGTTTACCTCACCCTCACGTCTAATAAATGGTGCATCAGGATACATGTCGGTAATCTCCTTCAGCAGTGGACCGTTCGGGCCAGTATCAGTAGAACTAGTCAAAATGGTCGGGAGATTGAATAGCTTTCCAAGAGCCGCATGAGCTAACACGCCATTCTTAAATTCATTTGGCGACCAGTCTTGAACAATCTGAGAGAGGCCGACTTGATGATCCACAATGAGTAGAACCTGGTGTAAGAAATAAGTAAGCACATAATAATCAAAAATATGATGAAATAAATCAGAAAGCAGTGTAGTATCTCACTGTGTTGTTTTTGTCCAGTCTATTCCAAGCTGAAACATAGGCTACACAGCTGAGAGCTGTTATGACATATGATGTGAGCTTCATGAGTAGTATGAATTTTGTACCGCAGTCTTTTAAGTTCCAATGATGCCTGTCTGTGACTCTTAACAATAAGATGGAAGTTCTCACCCTTCATCACAATTCAAGGGTCTAACTCATATATAAGCTGCTCAAGGTTACATCTCAGGGTTGTATGTATTTCCGCCATGCTCCGTCAAGCTTCCTGCTACTCAACTTTGTCTTACGTTTCCGCCACACTCCGTCAAGGTTTCTGCTAATGAGCCTTGCATTATAGTTTGAATGATCCATTAAGCTTCTACTACTTGCTATGAGACTCACTTGTTGGCATCCTTGGGACTGTCTCATCAAACCTAGGTGCGGCCACCACAAGGCCCTACAGCCACTCCACCGCAGTTCGAAAAACGCCTAAGGCAAGCCAACAATACTACGGAACCTTCATTGCATTAGACACAGCTGAGCACCTGCCCTTTATCTGCGACAATGATAGCATAGTTTATGTCTAGTAGTTAGCTAGCATGTATGAATATCATAGCTTAGTTCCGTTCCAGAAAAATGAGACATGTACGAAGGGTCATGAAGAGGCCCTCCGGGCAGGCAGTTAGTTGGGGTATAAAGGCACTGGAGGAGGATGAACGAGAGGGGGAGGGCTAGCAGTGTAGGGCAGTCTGCCAGCGGCAGACAGTGCTCAGATTTTGAATGATTATAAGAAGAGAGAAGGTGCTGTTTGAGTTCTGTTGGAGGCTATTAAGGATAGTATCTTATAGAGCGCTTCCGCTGTGCAGTCTATCCAAACTAACAACAGTACTCAGAGCATGGAAAAGGCTGGGATGTTCGTTAAGGATTGATACTTGTACATGTACATTGTAGTTGTGCTGCGGTTTATGTACGTCGTATATACCTAGGTATATCATGGAATTTCTTCGAATCAATTGCCAATGGGGTGGGAAGTTATTGTTTCCGATCGGAGTGCGCCATGTCTACCATACCATGTTGGACAACAGAGGTATTTGACAGAATCCAGGGTTGGTTTCGAACCGTCCTTTTATTGAATAAGCCCCAGGACTTGAGCTCGAAAATCGTACGGTCGCATGACTCGCACACCATGCATGTAGGTTTCGATCACCAAGCTGTAATGACTGACCGCCCGAAACGGCGTCTAATAAAATAGATGACTATATTCAAGTTCAAATTTTATTCACAAGTGACGCTATCATATTCAAAATCATGTTTCCCTTTCCCGGATTAAAAGCTTATCACAATTACTTTCCCCCCTCATCCTCCGTAAACCTCAAACTAACACTATTAACACAATGCCTTTCATCCGTCGGCGTGGGATACCCCTCCCCCTTAAACACATGGCCCAAATGGCCCCCGCAATTCGCACACATAATCTCTGTCCGGCTCATGCCAAAAGACCTATCCTCGTGCCTCACCACCGCACCGGGGATAGAGTTAAAGTATGCCGGCCAGCCGCAGCCCGAGGAGAACTTGTGCGAAGCCTTGTACAGCGGCGAGCCGCAGCCGGCGCAATTGTAGACACCCGACGAGGGGCTGTGTTTGTCGTATTCGCCTGTGCCGGGGGGTTCGGTGCCTTTGTTGCGGAGGATGCGGAATTGTTCTGGATTGGAGGTTGGATGGTTAGTTCGGATGTCGTGTGGGGGATGGATATGTGGGAGTACGTACCCGGTGACAAGACAGCCCGCCACTCCGCATCAGTTCTCTTATCGGGGTAGTCCATCTTCTCTGTATTATTGTTGCTTGACGAGCTGAACCAGGCGGAGAGGAACGGGATTGTTGGCATAGAGCTAAGCAGGATGGTTTGGGGGCCGGTCAACGATGGACGCCTAGGTGCAGTGTGAGAAGACCCAGACCGCAGAGTGTTTTTATTGACGAGCTGTCGGGAAACTAGTGGTATAACAGCGGCAGTGCGTAGTGTACGTCGATGGAGATGGAGCAGTTGAAGTGACAGGCGCATAGAGTGCGGAGTAACAAGTATGCTGGGTAATAGGATGGAATTAAAACAGATGTCAGGCGAGGCGCAATGTTATTATTTTTCGTTGAACCCAAAGTGAAAACTGTACAACGGTTGATGAGCGGAGAATAATAATGATGTTGACAGCAAAAAGAGGCTCGGCAAACGCGAAGTTACGGCAATGATACCAAATTGCGGCTAATCGCAACTATGACCTCATAGCCTGTAAACAATCCGATAAAGTTATCAACACTATACCGAAGATATTGTGAGAAGATTTAAACAGGTTATGATAATTCAAACAAAGTAATATATCAATCAATATTCCTGACGGGGGTATCCTTCGTAATTCGCTATACACCAAAAAGTACACTATATCCGGGGCACGCCATGATACATGTAGTTTATCTATCTCTATGATATGTTTTGAACCTCCCAGTATACGGAGTACTATATGCAGAAATCCTCGCAGGAAATCTATCACCAAATAAGAACAACGCTCATCGACGTCTAACTTTCCCGTAAACGGTCAAATACCCTTCTCCAACCTCAATCTTCCAACCCTCATTGGCCAGGGACCGCGCAACCGCAGGGCCCAGCCTAGCAGTCCCATTCTTAGAATGACGGCCCAAACCCGTAATGATGCGATAGCCCTCTTGTGCCGGTCCCCAGCCGCCCGGCGCATACTTGGTGTCGCCGAGAGAATCCCACCATACTTCCACTTTCCGTTTCGCAATACCCACCGCGTGTTGGACACTGACGCCGTGCAGGTCGAGCAATTTGCTGCTAGACTGGGACTCTACGAGTGCCTCCGCTGCAGCTGCAGCTTCTTTCTTTGCTCTCTCCATATGCTCACGACCTACTGATGAATAGTATCCAGCGGCGCCACCCATGAGATGATCCGATTTGCCTCGTCGATAGGCGGCAGATGCTTTGTTAAATGCACTATGACCCGCTAGAAGGTGAGAGTTCGCCATCGCTCTCGTCGTAGAGTAATCCCGTGGAGTCTGTCGTGTCCATGACGAAGTCCTCTGGGCAGGAGTCTCATCTAAATCCACAGGCGCCGGTTTAATTTGGACAATCTCCGTGGCTGGCGGTGGTGGTTTAACTGTTATCATAACAGTTGCAAGCTCACTGGCCGCAGAGGTGGAATTTCTAGCCAGTCGAAGCAATCCGGCGAGTTTTTCAGGACCAACTGTGCCAAACTCCTGTTGAAGCTCTGCTATTTGCGCAATAGTGACTGGCCCGTCCATCATCTCCTTTGCATGTTTATCCGCTTCGCCGGATGCAAGGAAATGCAAAGTGGTTGGAAGGGATGCTCCATTCAGGTGGTAGGCAGAAGTAACAGCTTTCGGTGACAGGTATGTCCTCGAACAGATAAACTCAACATCCTTCTTGCTATTATCCCATTTGTTCTCCACAGTATTGACGTCGCGTTGTTCTAGAGCCGATGCACTCGAAGTTCGGAGAATCTCCTGCTTTTTCGCACGCTTGTTCTTTGCTTTCTTGCGACCCCTTGCGCTTATGTCGCCTTGGAATCCCTCTATTCCTTTTGGTATCAACACTTTGTTCTCCTGATCGTCCGCGTTCTGGTCTTCAAAGAACGCCAAGTTGAGTAATAAATCCATCGAGCGATGAACATCTTCTTTGCATTTTCTGAGCGTGTGGACTATGGTGAAATGGTCAATTGACGGAAACATTTCCATCAAATAAGTTGTCTTTGCCTCCAGCGTTAGGCCTGTGATTGTTTTCAAGACGCGGTCCGGAGATGCTTCTACATCGTGACCGTTGCACTCTCTCCCCAGTTGCTTATGTTTTTGCTTCTCATCTCGTTCCAAATTAATTGAGGAGAAATCCGATTCCAGGCTCGTGATGTTGGATGTCAAAGAGTTTAGCGTCGGGTGGGATCCATCAAGCTCAGATGAGAATTCATCCTGATCCCCGGCCAAATCCTGGCCACTGGTGCCCGATGGATCAAATGGTGTATTTTCTTGTTCCACAGCAGAGATTTTCAGCGCATCAAGCGTGTCGCGGAGCTGTTGGAGGCTGCTTTTGTCGAGAAGGTCATAGTCGTAGGCGATAGCAGCGAAAAGCGCGGGGTCTAACGGTGGACAGTACTGGTCTTCCAAGCCCTGTCGCAAAGTGAATAAGTTGTCAGCAAGACCATCGCAAAGCTCCAAAGTACAGCATAACCCACTTTCAAGAGGCTTTCAACAGAATCATCCATCGGGGAAGTCGGAACACTTGAATCTGGCAGCTGGTCTATGAAGCAGTGGCATCGCTCTGCGAGAGGGAGAGGAATAGCCCGACAGGATTGTTATGGCTACAGGCTCTGCAGCAACAACACAACACGTGGGAAGGCTTTAGAAAACACAGACTAGTGTAGCAAAAAGAATAGGTAACCTAAGGAATTCGTAGAAGAGAGATAGGAATTGTGCTATGCAGATAATAAACGGAGTTGTTAAGGAGAGACTAGAAGGCGACGTTGTGAAAGTAGTAGTGGCGCATGGAATCGTGGGTGAATCACCGCCAATTTACGGCGATCATAGCTTGAAAACTATGAGTCCTGAGAGAGTGGGTAGAACATAGTTTGATTTGAGTCATAGCTAGCAGCAATCATAATGGAGAAGATAAATAAGTTCAGGTTAAGTTGTTCGGCTGAAGAAGAGTCTCCGGATAGCGATAGAGGGAGCACCCCGGGACATCTCTTTCTCCGCTCCGGTTGGACATCTATCCAACGACATGCATCATCAATTTACAAACTTACAACACTCCATCAACTACAAGATCGGAAGACTCAAAGATGAGATATCTCGCGACGATATCTGGCTCGTGTCGGGCCTTGACGAATCCCTGATTCCAGCTACAGTTTGAGATGCCGACATCTCCCACATCTACCACTGGGAAGACGATCTACGAAATCGACATGTGGTGAAATAATACCTTCAACAAATTGCAGAGAAAGTCATGGTGGATGCATATAGAAGTTCGCATCTGGTACTTCTTTTAACTGCTAACGTACCTGACCAAGCTATTGCAGTGACCATCAAGGTGTTCTCTTTTCCTCTTGTCGCCGAGATGCTCCAGAGTACGGTCAAGCAAAGTCGACAGATTCCTCAGAATACTGCAAATCTTGAAGAGCCCGGCTGATCGAATCAATTTCCAAGCTTGATATCCGTGCTGCAGACTTGAATGCTAAATTCCTCGATGCATTCCTCAGCTCTATCTATGACTGGATGCTCAGGATATTGGACATTATACGGCAATGAGACAAATAGAATGGCTTCCATTGAAGCATAGGATCGCCAAGTACTGCTTCAAGTGTTAACTAAACACCCTATCAGGGGATGGATATACGGCTATCGTTGAAGTCACGACCAAATCCACACCGATCAGTTGGCCATACACCCATTGATGCTCATTAGCATATGTCCTACATGTACGTATACGGGCCTCAAAGAACAGCTAGCCGGGCATATCGTATTCTATCTCGCGATAAGGCCTGACCAAGATTGTGTTGAGTTGTCTGTACCATTTTTCCTACAACAAACTGCGCCATACTTCATTTCATATGGTTAAATGCAGACTTTCCAGAGCATCACAGGCCTTTACTATAAAGTTTCCAGCTATCCTACGGGTGGAATCTCTGCATGGTATTGCTGTGTGTTAATATCATGTTCATTATATTGCCTTGAATATATGCTTGGGTCTCTTGTTGGTCAAATTCGTTTACCTAAACGCCAACTTTCGTCCTATCTCAAAGATTTGTTCATTTTCTTCTCAAATCAGTTGGTTACAGCAATATTTCTAAAAGTATGTCCGCTCTTTTCTATTATTGTATTACTTTGTATATACCTCGGTATCTACTTCTGGCTTCGAGGCAGAGTCCTCAAAATGCACCCAAAGCAGGGGAAACATCTACCTTTGGATCGGACATAACCAGGCAAACTTCTTCCTCTTTTCTCTCTACGAGTCGCGTCTCCTATAAACTCAGACAAACCAGTTCTCCTACTCTGGATTCAAGCTCATATCAATAGCTCATCTTCCTTACCATTTTACTTCTTACTTCTTCGTACTCTACCTATAACTGCAAGCTAGGTGCTTTCTGCTCTCATCTCGACTTTCACACTTCTCACTCTCTCCATATTCAAAGATTTTACATGTACAAGCCACGTGCCAACAAACGAGGGTCAGGGTGAAGCAAGGATGTTTGCATTCGATTGATGACGACAGAAGTTTGCTGGAATGCTTCCTGGTCAAATGAACGGCCTTGCGGACCTTCGCCAGCTTTTCTTCGCGTTACAGCCAGTCAGTCACTACAGGGCGTTCGCACAGTAAAGTCCCATAACTACAATTTGCTAGAGAGGAGCGGCATTGAGGAGACGGCCTGTTTGGTACTAATAAGGGACGTTCGCGTTTCCCAGGTGGTTCAACTTTTGCGGTTGCTGGGTACATACAGTGCCTAATTTCTACTTTTAGACTCTGTTCTATATATGCATGTAGGTACTATTTGATACGGCCTGCCGGAGACAGAAGCGGTGCCTACATTTGCCAAAGGTCAGAGGCTTTCTACCTTTCCAGGCCATCCATGCTGCCACAAGAATTTGCATTTGAATCGGTCAATTGACTCGTCACGATCACTCTTTTGAAACTGCTATTCCTGCAGCGATGTGCTTCCCTAGACCCTGCGAAAGAATGCACCGCTGCTATGCCTTCATCTGTCTACAACAGCTCCCATATATCATAGACGCTTATTGTGGTAGCACAGTATCTCTATGTGAATTACCCCTTGAATTGATCATTTGACAGTCATTCAATACCATCATGCGGTTCAAAGGATATATATAAAATTCTTTATAACTTTCTTTTCTTGTTCTTCTTTCTTCCTCCTCTTCATGATTGTTCTTCAACACAGACCCATACTCCATTTTCTTTTAACACAAGCCCCTGGTTTCCTTGCTAGTTTGTCTTCAACAAAACAACACAGAAGTCTTAACATCTATCAAAACTTAACTACTGAACAATCTCCAGCTTATCATGGACCTCACAGGCCAGGTAGTCCCTTTCAGATTCACAGAAAGAGACATGATGGGCTCAGGCTCAGTCAGCAATGTGTTCAGGATGGACAGATACATTGCCGTCAAAACCCCCATCCTCTACCACCCAGACGACTTACTGAGCGATGAACAAGCAGAGCGCTCCGCCGTGTCCCTCATTTCCATCGCCCGCGAAAAAGCGGTATACGATGCGCTCAACAACAACCCACACCCACATATACTGCAAACCATCCTCCACACCACAGTGCCAATCGCAATCTTCATGCCCCTAATGCTACACAGTCTGGGACATTGGATGGAAATCGAGCGCCCGAGCGCGCCCTCCCCCCTCCGTCTACGCTGGGTAAAAGAGGTCGCCAGCGCCGCTGAGCATTTGGAGGCTATGGGGCTAGTGCACGGGGACATCCGCCCCGCCAACGTCCTCTTGGCCAGCGACATGCATATCAAGCTAGCTGATTTCGACAGCTGTGTCCAGAAGGGCGAGGAGTGTGAGGCCTTCACGGTGCCGTTTCACGATGCCTATGAGGAAGTTGCTACGCATAAGTCGGAGCAATTCGCCATTGGCTCGTTTATCTATACGCTGTTCACGGGCCATGAGCCGGAGTTGCATATCACCGGGAGGGAGTTACTGGCTGAGACGTTGCCGAATACAGAGGCGATTCTGGGTGGGGAGATCATCTTGAAGTGCTGGAAGAAAGGGTATGAGTCTGTCGCGGCGGTGGCAGAGGATATTTATGACCTGGACCTTGACGATGATGGGCGAGATGGAGATGAGAGTGAGACGCGTTCCGTAAATGGGTCGGATACCCACAGCTCCCGGCTGAGGGTGAATGGCCACGCTGGTCCAGAGGTTATGTCCGCGGAGAGAATCGCGGAACTCAGGGAGGTTTGCCGGACGTGGATAAATGTTCGTGCTTCCTGACCGCTTGCCATTTCTATTTAGCTGTTGCATCTAACCGTGTTAACTAGGAGTGTTTGTGATTCAGGGGAAGGGGAAGGGGAAAGGTTGTTTTGTTTTTATACGAAGGCGTTTGGTTTGATGGGCGTTGGTGGATATTGCTGCTGTTTTGCAAGGCGTTGGGTTGGGTACATTATATGGAATGGAGAAACGGAAATGACATTTGCATTTCGGAACAGCTGGGTAGGATTCGAAATGGGCGATGTATTTGATGTCTATGAAGCTCTGTCGCATCTAGGGGATTGTTGTGTTGCGAATTAATTTTTTTTTTTTATTTTTTATTTTTTTTTATTTTTTTTTTATTTTTTTTTTCAATAACAGTTTGAAGCCCACTCTTTATTTCCTCGCCTGTATTTGAGTAGTCGTTCATCTCTATCTGGGAAATCTGCGCTGAGTAGATACCTAGGAATTATTTGTAAAGAACTATCTGGATCGATTGCTCGCATTAACTCTGCTGGTTTGCCTAAACTAATGGTACAGGAAAGAGATTTTGCCATGAGGCATTGAAAAACAAAAAACTGCCCGTTTGCCCGTCTCTGGGATATTGAAAAAAACACGCTCGCGCCATTTGCAAAATTTCAACAAATCGAGAAAAGAACTATTCCGTAAAGTCTTGAGGCTTGTGGAGCCTTCAAATTCGATCGATCGTTCGTTCATTAAGGGGAATTGGGGAATGATTACATGAAAAAGAAGAAAAGAAAACCATGTCATGAAAAAAAAAAAAAAAAAAAAATGTAAAAAGAAGCCGCCAGATATATGCATGAGCCGCCATGTTCTGAAACAAAATCCAGTTGAAATTTTGAGATGACAAAGGAAAGAGAAATGACATCGCAGCACTCGCGTGAAACGCCCCGCTGATACTAAATCAAATCGAGAAAAGAAGCAATCCAGCACGGACAGTTGAGACCGCCTAAGAAGATTTTATCTCGTTGGCGAGATCAAACATGTCTGCACGCAGAGTCGGGTTCAAGTCCGCCATTTCGATGATCTTTCTCCGCGAAGAGAAGAAAAGAACATAATTCCAGGACTTGTTGCCGTTTTTTGGCCCAGCAGACCCTCTCGGCAAATTGCGGATAATGTTGCGCAAGATCAAAAGTGCCTTGTATGCGATACCGACGGGCTCCCCTTTCTCATCGACGGGGGTGGGGTAATAGTCGAACAGCCGGGTCAGCTTTGGCTGGATGATTCTGCGTGGCGGAACTGGTGGAGGGGAGCTCATATCTCTGAGCGGGGGGAGGTGGGTAGAAACGTGGCCAGCGACACGAGCAGTATTGACAGTGGGAATGATGTATTCTTGGCAATCACCCCAGGTGCAAGCGTTGGTTGGCCGTCGCGCATTCTGTAGATTGTCCAAATCGGCCATGTCAAGAACCATGTGCTCACGAAACACATGCTCCTTGAGCTTGGCTGGGTCGATAAAAGCCGTAGTGCATTGGCCCATTGGGATTCTCCACTGGCAGTGGTGATATGGGTATCCGTTCATATCGTAAGCAGTTTCAAGGGGACGGATGCCTCTAATGATGAATTTGGCGACTGCGCCGGGGACAACCTGGGCTTGCGCCGATGAGAACGTGCGGCTGACAGTATTGATGAACTCAGCTGCGGGAAGAGTGTTTACACCGCCACGTTCGTCGGCAAAACAATTCTGGTAAGCATGCCAGAGAGCGAGCTGAGTGATTTCGCACTCCTCGTCTTCAATAAAACAGCACTTGAGCCAGCGAGAGCATCGTTCAGGCTCATTGAAGTGCAAAAGCAGCGAGTGGAGCTCGGGTGGCACGATGGGTACAGCTTCTGCGGGAGGTGCCTTGCGCTCCTCTTGGTCCACTATCTCGTTGATGTCTTGTTCACCTTCGAACAAAAGGAGGTTGACCATGCGAGGGATCAGAGTAGTGGGAAGATTGTACTTGGTGATAAGATCTTCGACGTTTTCCGGAAGAGCTGTGTACTGGTAGAGGAAGTCGAGCGTCCCAGAAAGAAGTTCTTTATCTTGTTCGAGAAGGACGTAGCTCATGAGCATTTGGACTTTGTCATCCGGGACGCCTTCAAGGCGTTTGCTCGTGTCGAGATCCATTGAAAATAGAATTAGGATTTTGAGGCCGGTCAGGATGTGGTATCTATCGCGTGATCCCAAGAAATCCATCAGGGTCTGGTAGAGGTCATCATCAGGATCAGTCTCCCAGTAGGGACAGACTTGTTCGACAGTGTCCAACATGCAATTGATAACTTCGTTGAAACGTCTCTGGCGAGGGATGTTGAAAAGGATTATCATGCAGTCTTTGAAAACCTCGAGATCCGCTAGGTAAACGGCGTTGGCCTCTAGCATGGACATGTTGCGCAGAGTAAGGGCGGCTTCTTTGACGTGCTTGGCAAGTACGTCGTATTCTCCTGGTGTTAGTAGGTCTTGTTCCCGTTCGGCGGAAAGTCTCTTGGTTCTTTCCCTAAGGTTGGTGTTCCCGCCATAACCGTATATCAAATTGTCGCGTGGCTTTTCGAACCCAATATAATCGACTTCCCATGAAACAGCAGTGATAAGAAATGTGAGATCCAAGACTTTCTCAATCAACTCTTCAGCAAGGAAGGGAAAGTCGTCAAACTTGAACTTGTCTCCGCGTTCGTCTGAGATAACTACCAAGTGATGTAACGCGAAGTCGATTTCGCTAGGGACGCCGCACTGCAAACCTTTGACGCAGTGGTTGTAGATACGAGGAGCTGGAGACAGTACAGAATAGGTTAGATTTGCCATGCTATATCTATGTGCAGAGAGCAAAGGCCAAAATATCACTCACTCTTCTCGGGAATGCTGGCAATCAACAAGGGATCCATGGTATTGGTAAGAGGGGGCTGGTCAGGCCTAGAAAACTTGCCCCGACGATTAGAGGGGGTATCGACTATAAATGTCGTCATGGTTGATCTAGCTTCTTCTGAAGCGATGTTTGCAGAACCGTCGTTGACGCTTGTTGTTGTGCGAGCAGAGGCAGCGGGAGAAGAGGAGTTGACGGGAGGGTGGGAATTGTTGAGATTAGCTGGCACGGCGGGAGGGTTGGCCCCGCTACGGGTCTGTCTGGTGGCAGGACTGGTTGCTGTGTACGACTGTCTCTGGGGGGGTGCGCGGCGGAGGCCTATGGCAACAACACAGTGGCACGTCAACACTGTTCCAGCTGCTTCTGTTGTTGGGGAGGGACGGAGAGGAGGGGGGATTGCATAGCTTACCACGAGCGCTCCGGGCGTCCCCATCTGGCTGCGACGGACCATTCATGGCTGCCTCCAATGGCCTATATGAACAATAAAGTAAGTAAAATCAGCTCAGTAGGTTCAATTGGAACCGCGTCCAGGCTTGCGCGGGTTGGGGGAAAAGTATATACTTACAGCAGCCACCTGCTGTACAGGTCTTTAACGTTCCAGGACAAAGTAGTAGTCTGCGAATCCGGAATCCCGACAAGTCCAGCAATTTCACACCAGTTGTCTTTGTCCCGAGAAACGGTATGGAATCCCCCGCGGTTGATAACTTCCAGGAAAAGCTGGTGGGGATCTACCTTCTTGCGGTTCACCTCCCAGTAGAAGCTGCTTCCTTCGAAGGGCAGAGGAGATGGAGCTTCGTCGCTGGAAAGCAGAAGACGGGGGGGGGGGGGGGTAATATTAGCTGCAGGACAGCCAAACGAAGGTATATGTAGACGCGACCGGGACTACCAAAGGAGAGAGGAAGAAGAAGTGCGCAACGGGAGATAATGAGGTGTAAGTATAGCACGTACAGATTGGAGAGGACTTCGCGCACGCTGCGTTGAAAAGCAGCTACATCAGTCCGCATCTGGTCTAGCGTCGGCAGCGACTGGAGCGTCTGGGGCGGTTGCGGCGGTTGGCTTGGCGCGTCTTCCGCAGGGTCACGTGGGGGGGAGGGCTCTCCGTAGTCCGGGTTCATTGTTGCGAAGGGCAAAAAAAAGCGGGAAAAGAAGGGCGCACACAAAAACAGTAGGAATCCAAGGGCCAAATAACCAAAAGAGCCAAATCAGCCAAGGAAACAGGCAATTGTTCTCTCCAACTTTGTTTGTCCAAGAACAAAAGCACAGAGACACCAGACCACGTGATTTAGATGTCTCTGAGGCTGTAAACAGACAGAAGAGGTAATGGGTGAGGCAGAAAGTGAGAGAATGATTTGAAGGTGAGGTGGTGCACGTGATGAGAAGTGGAGGATGAAAGGCGGTGAGAGAGAAGAAGAGAAAAGAAAAGAAGGTGTAGGCAAGGCTGCTGACTAAGCACGGTAAGCGAGAGCCCCTTTTATGTGTATTGATTCCCAATAATGATATAGAGATAGATACTACGATCATATCACCCTGTCACTAACTATAGAAAGTATATATGGTGTTCCTATTTAGAACGTATATACAGTATCAGAATATACCATGACATCTTATTTCAATCGCATACTCCTAGCAGTATTGAGTACTGATTACTATGGACATCCCAATCTGGAAGTTGAGGCTCTGCAGCCCGATGAGCTTATTTCATCCTCATCTCATCTCTTCCTCCTGTTGATGCTCATCTTTGCCAGAAAATATCCAGTCTAGATTGTCTATATCGATCTTTCAATGGTTTCTCCTAGCTTTCGTTTTCGATCCCTTGGTATTGAACTGTTGGTTCAATCCGTCTATCTGCTGCGCCGCTTGGTACGATACAGTGATTGCTCCGGCTCTACGCCTACTCCTAATCAGCAGCTCTTCTTTGCAATATACCTACAGCTAGCCATTGTTGTTCTCCCGCTATCTTTTCTAGGATGACTTCGCGTACTTTCTCTGGGTTAAATGCCCCTGCAACTACTCCTCTGAATATCCCCATCCTAAAGTTCTCTCATTCCACTACCTCAGCAGATCGTGCTTCTCCCTTGGCATGGACGCATCTTTCTAGCAATGGCGATCTTGCTGTCATTTTTGATCAGTTCCCTCCGCACGAAACCTCTTCTGCCTTCTCGCAGGGGTATCAATGTCTCAGAGTACTTCGCGGGAGCGAAATCTTGGTAAGTGGTGCAGGTCACTGTAATGCTTCCCTACACCTCTCTTATCAACCCGTGGGACTAGGAACAACTCAATCTGAATTGGTTGGCACGTCAAGCAGCAGCCGGACCGTCTCTGCTTGTGCCTAACGTGAAACCCCTCGTTGCTATCATTGTAAAGTCCCCCTGCCTAGCGGTACGATATCCCAAGGGAAACGATCAGGTACACGGATAAAACCCTGCTAGTCTTTTCTTTTCAGTGTTAAATGCTAAGGTATTCTTTAGACCCGTCGTTTTCAAATCAAGTTCGCCTCCGATGCCGATTATTCCAATGCCATATCCATCTTCAGTGGTCTCGGTTGTCCCATCACACACTCTACAGTTAATCCATCAAATCAGCCTTCCTCAGATCGGCCATTCTCTTCGTCATCTCACACGCCTTCCCTATTGCAGATTGGCGGGGGCACGCCAACTTTGACTTCCAGTACGATGTCACCAGGGATCTCAAATCGACCTTTAAGCGGCCAATATCTGGGACAGCAACCATTGTCGTCTTCTGGGGCAGAGCACAATTTGTCAGGGCCATTTGATACTTCGTTCAACAATATCACATCAACTGCAAACTATGGGCAGGTCAATGGGGACCGCCGCGCCTCTTCCGAAATGTTCTTTCGGCCTGGGATTTCTAATCATGGTATTACAGCATCTAGCTCCTCTGCCACTACTGCACAAGCACCGTCTGGTACCATTCCTCATACACTTCAGCGGAGAGGTTCTCATTTCGCTACAAACCCTGCGGACTTGAGGGCAACCAGTGATCACTTTTCTAGAGACAGACCCTCCACAGCGCCGACTGTTCCTGAAGTGGAATCGCTTAGCCAGATTCTTCCACCAAAGAGAGAGCTTCCTTTCGCTAAGCCACGCGTATCACAGAAACCTCGCTCCCGAAAGTCTCCAGTTAAACTGGCGCCAAAACCTACACAGCTTAGCAACGCGTCAACCCTCTTCATATCACAGTCTGAAGCCGCCGCTTCGGGTACGAACACTGAAACTCGACCATCCAGCACAGGCTCAAGCTGTACCTGGGCCCTGGAAAACGGAGGGGCCAATGCCACCTCTGCAGGTTACGGGTTGGCCCGGGGCAAGGAAGCCGAAGTTCCGGCAACCGCAGACCTAGGTGACTCTTCCCCCCAGCTCATATCCAGGTGTAACATGGGGACGAGTGGCGCAAGTACTCTGGAAAAGTCAACTGAAAAAGCTGGAATCGAAACTGGCACCTTCACCAGGACCAAGTCGCTTGGTGGTGTTAATGAGATCAATAACACTTCAAATGCAGAAAACGTAGAACCTATCACTCAGACCCTACCAGGTAGAAGCACAACGGATTGCTTTGCTGTGGCCCCGGCTGGGTGCGCGACAAAGGACGAGATATCCGTCGCAGACTTCTCGTCATACCTTACTACGCCAAGTTCGCAACGGGCCGCCCTGGTAGAGTCGTGGGTATGCGGTCAGCTCGAAAACGACGCGTTTCTTGCTCTTTGTCAAGATGTCGAGGGTGTCTGGAGACGCATAGCTTTTGGCTATTGATAATGTCGCATGCGCCAATGATCTGCCATAAACGCATATTTGAAAAAGTCGTCTAAAAATTCAACCATCTCTCCCCATGTCTTCCTTACATACCTTCCTTATCTCCAGTCAAATATACCCAGTTTCATCATGTACGTTACGTTACATGCTTTTCCGTTCCCCTTACTGCCAATCTCCTACCAACACAGAATAATCGACCGGATGCCTTCTCCCTGCTTTCTATCTCGCTATCCCAATTGTGTGCTGCTATCTTTAGTTGCATTTTTAAGCACACATATATGTATGTATGTATGTATGTATTCATGTATGTATGTATATGCAAGTTGAAACTCGATCATAGACAAATATTTATAGTATAGAAACATACAGCATATAATAGAAATTCAAGTTATCATTTTCCAACGGAGTGGACATGTTTTAAGAGTTTGTTTGCAGGCTTCACATAGCCTAGGTAACAACACGTAGCTAGATTGATTTGCGGGCTTAAGCGGGGCGAGATAAATAAAGGCCCGGTGGTATTCGATGTCTGACTACAAGGAAAATGGTCATATAGTCCAAAACTCCCTATTTCCTAAACTCGCAAAGTTGACATTCCATCGTCTGACGCTTTATTAGTACAAACGCTGTGTCGATCTACATAATTGGCCAAGGCAGCTCTCATAGGTGATGAGGGTGCAGGTACGGTCTGGGCGAGAAGGGTGGGAGAAAAGAGCAGAACTTTTTTTCAGGGGGAATCCGAGCACTTAGTGATTCCGTCGCAGTGGACGTCGAGGTTGACATTCCTTCGGGAGGAGCACACTTGGCGCAGTGAATCAACAGACACGAAAAGGAGAGAGTTGCGTGAGGAGCGAAGTGTAATAAATGGCCATTGATTGTATAGACACATAGGCACTTGACGAGGACATGCGCACGGTATTTTCCAAAAAAAAAAAAAAAATATCACCACAATAACACAAACTCAAGGTAGGATTTAGTTGAAACTAGATAAATAAGAAGGCAAACACAAGATTAGAAAGACACAGACTGATATTGCACAAGACGCAGGGTGAAAGTGTACATGGTAAACTGCAAGGGATTGCGAGAATATAGATAGTAGAGAGGAAGACAGCATAGAAAGGAAAGAGATATAGAAAAGCAAAATTTCCGCCAGTAACGCCAAGATTCCCTCGACCCCCGGATATACTGTACCATCCATATCTGCTCGTACACTCCTTACATCCTCCGCGGAGCCATTCTTCCATTATTGATCAACCTATTTTCGTTTAGTAGGAGGCCATATGAACCATTAGACGAAAGGATAACGCAGCCGTTTTAAGCCAACCCAGCCCAATCCTCAAACAAAGAGGAAAGGGATTACACTCAATTTCCAGCAAGAACATTAAGATATCCTTTCTTAGTCAAACGCGTGAAGTCCACAAACGCCGGCGATCCCTGCCTCTGGTCCGCGCCTGACCCCTGTAGCCCATCGGTGATATCAGCAGGAGCGGAAGCACCCGCGGCCGCTCCAGCGCCGGCATCCTTGTCATCTCCAGGCGCGTTACCTGCAGACGTTGGTGGTGGTGAGGACGGGTTGGCACCACCGCCAGCGCCAACGGCCAGGTCAGCCAAGTGCTGGAGGGAGCGTTGTTCCGTCGGACCAACGATTGGCGGCGCATTGCCCGTGCCGGCGGTGCCTTGCGGTCCTATGCGGACCTTGGCGAGCTTCGATTGGATGAAACCATGAATGCAGTTATCCCAGCTGCTGGTGGAAAAGATGTTTTCGAATTCGCCCGCTGTGGCAGCGTACTTTTCGCGTTGGGAGAGGACCTGGAGGGCTTTTTCTAGGAACTCCCACGCGTCGTTTGCAAGGTCTGGTAGATCTGTGATCTCTAGGAGGGTTATCACGGCGAGGGAGAGGAAATGAATGTGGAATGGCGAGGAAATGGGGGTCTGGGCCTGTGATTGTTTGTGTAGGAGGTCGATGATGACTTCTGCTGGATAAATAATTTCGGAGGGAGTGAAAGTGAACAGGTGCCGTTTCAGAAGAAGGGTAATGAACCAGAACATCAATGGGGAGAGCTCCTCGATACGAGCAGCGTTCAGATTATCACCACTGCCATCAAGATGAAGCTGTTCGACGTCCCTGATGCGATTCAGTTGGCCGTACATATTGCGTTTTAGAGCGCGGCTAGCGCCATAGTTTGATAGTGTATGTGGTGTGGCGTCAAAAAGGAGGTCATGTATCTCGGTTAAAAGCGTCGAATAACCTGTTTAAACAATAAATGTCAGCTAGACTATATATCAAGGTTAGTTGAAATGAAAGAAACAAATAACATACGCGATATTTGTAGCGTCGCGAGGCCAAAGACCTGTCTATCTTCAAAGGTGGCAGTTTCGTTCGTGTCGAAAAGATCAGGGCCTGCTACAGCAACAGCGTGCCAGCGTGATAGTATCCCGACAACGATCCAATTACGCCTTGCAATGTTTCCGTCGGAATCGAAATCATTGTCATCCAAGTTGCTGGTCCTAATCTGACCAAGGCTTTTGGCAATGTGATATGACAGGGGAAAGGCAACTTCCAAAAGCACTGATTTTGAAAGGCCATTCTGGCCGCGCAGATTCTCCGGCCCGCGGGTATCAGCCTCGAGTATCATCAAAATTATGCTTTGAAGTAGCACAAAGTTGGTTGACAATGACCTGGTGGAGGGCTCTTCGCGGAACGACGCGTATATCCGATCCTGGGCCTTCTCATATGTTGGGATCTGTTGAAATTCCTTTCCAGCACGGAGCAGATTGGCGCCGGTGACGGCATAGAGACAGTGTAGAAAAGCTTCCTGGATGGGACGATTGGACTGTTGGAGGTGGTCACGGAATCGATCTCTTGAATTAGGCAACACGGGCAGGATAGGATGAATGTGATGGTAGTAGCTGAGAGGCTCTAATCAGTACGGGATATTTACCGAAGGAAAAGATAAACACTTACGCGTCAAAGACCTTGTCATCTAACTCGACAAGAGGTTGCAATTCATCACCCAAGCCGCCAATTTCTGTTTGCTGCCCTGCCGCAACCCCCTCTTGCGACCAGAAGGGCTGATTGACTTTAGCACCTCCATTTGCCAAGAGTGAACTGGCATACATGTCGACGCCAGCGCCACCATCCCCCTGAGGAACTTGAGATTGGTCTTTACTTGGCGTCTGGACGGGCCAGCCTCCGACTGAAGACGGACGCCCGCCTTGGGAAAATGCAGGCTGCATGAATGTATTTGGGAGACCCTCTGACATGGAAAATGTTCTCTTGCGAGAGAGCATATTGCCTTCCACTGGGGAGGAAAACTCCTGGTAACCCCTAGGAGAAGTATCATCCTGCATTGGCTGGTACTGCATGTCAGATTGGGGAATGCCAGGATGCATCTGGTTTTCGAGACTGTTGATACGATCGGCAAGTTCCTTTATATACCTGTTTGTACAGTCTTAGTTTCCAACGCAAGGTCTGTTGTTTGGGGTGAGTTTGGAGAGCTGCAGGACGCACCCTTTGCTGGGCCCACGCTTCATTGGAACCCGACTGAATTCACATGTTGCATTGGTTCGGCGGCAGTTTGAGCAAGTTTCGACTCCAGCTTCTGAAGTAGCATCGCACCGTACCTATAGATACAGTTTTGTTAGTTTGCGCTAGTTCGGGATACTCGAAAAGTAAACAAGGTTCGACTCACTTTCTTGCGCCTGCACTCGTCACACGCGCGAGAAACCTTTGATCGCTTCCGTCGCGCGCTCTGGTCACCGTAACTCAGGTCATGGTTTGGATCAACACCAACCTGCTGGTTCGGAGTGAACTGGAGGAGATGCGACGACTGTTGTGGCTGCTGTTGATGTTGTTGTTGATGCTGATCGGCGGGAGAATCACGATTCATGTCCGTTGCGCCAGAATTGGATTGACCTAGGACCATAGACTGGTCATGACCCATTCCGTTGGCGGAGCCATCATTGATATTTGCAGCAGAGGCCTCGCGCGACAACTCAGCAGAAAGATGCAGCTCATCGGCGGTCAAATGTCTAGGCTGGTTTGCGTAGTAGGACATGGTCGCTTGGCCGATTTGCGCCGCGTTGGGCGAAGGGTAAGAGTGACCCGGAGGGATCTCAGAAGGATCTCTGGAGTCCATGGTATCCGGATCAGGCTCAGGAATCGGATTGCGAGAGATGTGTGGATGAAGCGGGTCTCCGGAAGACTGATGGTTCGCGGTATAGTCAGGAGGAACGCGGTCTGCCATGGACAGAGGAAGGGCTGTTTTGGGAGGTTCTAGGAAGCCATTCGAGAGGGGGCAATGAAGAATTAGTTTAGCGCGACAGGCAATTGAAGCAGGGGAGTAACGGGCGACCAGCGCAGCAACCAGGGAGCAGCATTGGCTGGGGACATACAGGTCTTCAAGCGGTGCCTCTATTCATTCGATGATGATGATGATGATCGCATTCTAGGGCTTCGAGACGGAGAACGGGGATTGTTTTATGCGGATAAGCAACGCAGTCGATGAACAAACCTTCGATGGAAGTGGAAGAACCCGGGCCCCGATCTGTGTGTGAGTAAGTGCTTATGTAATGGTCACGTGGTATGCTTCCCAATCGGGATATCCTGTCAACACCACTTCTTCAGGGCATACTAATGAGAAAAAGAATAGGACGGTTTATATCATATTCAAGAGATTATTTGTTAAGGATTTGGTGTTATCTAGTTCTGATTTATATCTACGCTTGAAAATGTATCTTTTGGGCAAAGCTCACAGTTGTCAACCCTTCTGTGAACACTGAATAGATATATCTATATCTATATCTACCAGATTTCAGATTCAGTTCAGACAAGAAAAGTATACTCTTCCGAATTAAGTCAGTGGCTTCTCTATGATTACCCTTCTTTAAATTTAATTTTAATAATATACTCATCTTCGAAGCAGGTCCCTTGTTCTGCACGCTGGAATCTGCTAGTCCGTGTATGGAACACTCGTTGCGGGAATTGCAACCTTAGTAGAAAGCAAGGGAAGAAGCATGTCTCCTTTGTCGTTTCGTCTCTCAAACTGAAAACCAGAACGGCTAACAACTGGGTTTCCAGAAGACATATTCCGGTTGACTTGAGAGACGCTATATAACAGTGTCTTTGGAGCACGCACGACCTCCGCGAGAGCTATTTTGATGAACAGCGCAGGGCAAACCAGTGTCAACCAAATTGAAAGCACTCTTTAGTATCTCCTCCCATAATATGATCGCATCGGACCGTAATGCAACCAGATTCGACACCGGGAGAATTGATATGGCGACAGCAATTCAAGGACATGCCTGGTGGCAAGTTCCTAGCTATGCACAGACCATTTTATCTCCGCATTTAGACGTCAAAGGGCCAGATGCCATTGCCGATGCAAGTCAACCGCATGAAGACGCTTCTTCTTATTCCGAACTTCCAACAAGAATTCGGAGGATGTTGTAATAATGTCATTATTGTTCGAAACAATCACAGCTTGGCTTTTTCAGATGCCATGACTGCAGCAACAGAGCTACTCAAAGGTCTCCATATGCCAAGTCCGCTCGGTCCAGAATATCATAACAACATCAATACCCTACTGTCATGGAGGGGTTCAAGGTGATACGTACACGTACATACCTAGGTACGCAGGTACCGTCTTACGCCGTAAGCGAGCTACCCGTGTGGGGTTGAACGGAGCACGTTGATGATAGTCTGATGATAGACAAGGTCACACGGCGCAGAAAGTGGCACGCCATGCGATGCTCTTTCGCAAACGCGCTAAAAAGAAGCTGCCCAAGTGAAAGTCAGTAGTGGTGCTCCGAATTCTTCACTTCGCGATACGGATGGTTCCTTCTGTGCCGAGGGGAAACACGCCGTTGGATATATATCCACATGGATAGGTGCATTTCGCGGTCTCTCTGGTATAACTGGCCCGGTGACGGTTGCTGATCGTCGGCCAGAGCTCTCTTTTAGCTAGAAGCATTGTCCTGGTTTTGTGGAAACAGGAATTCGATGATAGTAGAAGGCAGGGAGGGAGAGGCAGAATACTAGTATACAGGGGGATAAAAAAATAATTTTTTACTGACCGTGACAAAAGAAACAAGGAATCAATTTCTTCTAGCCAGGTTTTCGCCACTGGTGGAAACAACTTGAACTGGTCGCAACCCCAGGACTAGGTAGCCAAAATTCCAGGGCAGTAGTATCCGTACCTGTTTCTGTTACCAGTTTCCCCAAGCTAACGGTCGCTAGGGAGCTTGTACGTCATAGTATGATAGCGGTTTCCCCTCATTTGGCGCTTGGGCTGGGCTTTGGAAGGGCAAAAAGAAGCGACTGGCGGATATGGTGCCAATCACTCCCTGACGAAAGCTTGGAAGCCCGCTAGTTCAGGGGCAAGCCAAAAAAAAGGTGCTTACGCTGATCCACTCGTGATGGACTTTTGTGCGGGGGCGGCCAATTATCCTTTTCCATCGACATGCTACGTAGTCCACGGTAGTGAGGTTGTATTTGTGCATGCCATGGCAAAAAGGGGTTAAGAACTTTAGCAGCTTAAGCTAGATGCCTAGGCTAGTAGCTAGGGAGTCAGGACTCAGAAGGGAGTCAAAGGAGGACAACATGTGCCGAACTGGCGGGGCGGGGATGGCGGGGGATAAATTTAGAACTCACTCCCTGCCAATAATAATAATACCGGGGCTGGGCTAGCTGTCTGGCTTTAACAATGCAGATTGTGGTTGAATTATTACTGGGATTGATTATTACCAATGAGATCGAGTGCTCTGCGCGACAGCGGGGGAAAAGTGGAGGGTGGAGATAGAACTCGGTGCTGGCGGTCACCGGCTACACAGAATAGAATGGGGAAAGCAAACCAGATGGCTGGATACCAGAAAGACGGTAAGGAAAAGAGAATAGTAATACGGCTGCGTAGTGAAGACTATGATATGAATTGCGTCGTTGTTTCAAGTCTTGATGATTGTCCCTGCTTTGCTCCATGGTCAGTTTCATTGAGCGAACAGCCACATTTTAGCATGTGCACCGTGGGGCAGATATGAATAAGGGTTTGGTAATTATTAGTTTGCAGGCCGAAAACTTAGCAGCTGCTTGGGATAGAGCTTGGTTTGGGGGCCAAAAGTCTTATTTCCCAGTATTCTGCAACACCCGTCTACCCTGTCTGAGGAACAGGATGTGGTGCTTGAGCGGGTGGTTGTATGCTGCGTAGTATATGAAAGTCGCCGGGATGTCCTCGGGAGCCAACAGAGGAAAGGAGAAAGCCAGGAATTTGATTTAGATATTCTCTAACCTCTTTGGTTGTTGTTGTTGGAATAACAGGGCTGATATCTTTGCAGAAGTTTGCAGCCAGGACTTTTATCTTCATCTGAAATTGGAGAACAGCACGGGATATTTCATGTCTAGTATGAAATTAAGATAGCAAGCCACAATTCCACGTACCTGTTTAGCTGCTTTGATAGCCGAAATCAAGCTGCAGCTTCAGGGTCTCGACTCTCGCGCCAGTAAATCAAATAATGCGTATATTTTAGACGAAAATGATAACAAATATCGTTGCCGCTGGGTAAATGCCCAGGCACCGTGGAAATAAAAGCATATCCCGTTAGTTGAACTTTATGATGGTCTTCAAATCGACGAACTGAACTAGCGACACACCAGATCGCCGCACTGGACGACCGGTAAGGGGAGTCTGTAAAAGTTAAATTTCATCCTTTTTTTTTTTTGAATCTTCTGGCCCCCAGACTGGAATTCCTCTTGGCGACAGCTTGGGAAACGGTATGTAAAAGTGATTGTAAGGAAGATAGGCAGGGGTGGGGGGGGCACTTTGGACAGACTGTGGAAGCGGGTGGGAGATGTAAATATGGGGTAGATAGGGACAGCCGTTTCCGGGGGTGCAAATTATGTCCTGTAATAATAATTATTGACAGGGTGCATTTGATGATCTCAATAAACTGTCTGCCAAAAATAAAGCCCTGTCGGCCCTTGATGATATCCGGCTGGGACCTGAATCCTTCGACCTCATAATAACCTGTTCCAATGTAGTCCAACATAAGACCTCATTCACGAGATTATTGCTTTCTGTTCGGGGAACTTATCTGTATGAGGATCGATATGAGCAGCGAGGAATTCTTCTTGGAAGAATAAGATGGCATACCGACGTTAGCCGCGGACCTCAATTGTGCAGGATTTGTCACGTAATCGAACTAGCGGTGATCCATTATTATCTAATGATTAGGAGATAGACCCTTTTCCTGATGCGGAGAAGGGCCCTTTCTCTCCATGGGGCACGAGCACTGTGTTGCTGCCAACTTGTCCAACCTCGCCGCTGGTGCCAGGTGGAGAGGTGGGCTGGTGGAGAGAAGTGCTGGCGAATAATTCAAATCAAGCACAAAAAAGAGGAACACCTGGAGCGGAGTCTTGACATGATGCCAGCCTTTGCCAGGCCTTGCTTGGCAAGTTTTCGTTCTGAAAGACTGGCTCCTTAGCCGGAGCTCCGAATAATAATCATAGCAGGCCCCCGTCGTCCAAGATAATACTGCGTAGAGCTGTTTTGAATAATCTTTGATACTGCGTGCCCTGTGTGGTTAAGCCTTATTAAGGCAAGGTACCAGCCTCACTTTTAGCGTGCTGCATGGAAGGTTCGATGTTTTTTCTAGCGTGGCGCCAAGTGGGGGCATTTGGATGTGGCGTTTTTAGATTTTTGGGAAACTTGGGCCGAGGACAACCACCCAGCCGGGGCCAATCACATAATGGCAGCCATCTTAATTCCCCGACACACGGCGAATGACGGGGATCAGCACTGATCGTCAGTTCTATAATAATACTAGTAATGCTAATCGATCTTTGCCGTTAAAAATAGGACATTGGAGGAAACTGTCTTTTCTTTTTTTTTTTTTTTTTTGAACAGTTCATCACGATGATGTGCATTTTATCGTTGAAATAAGGTTTCTGCAGATTGTGGTAACGACGGGTCTGATGCCGACTCCGGTCCGGATGCGGCACCCTGAAGAACGGTACGGTATGGGACCAGCCGTACCATTGGCAAATACATGTACCTGTCATGAATTGCAGTACGGAAATTTCACATAGAGAAGAGAAATAGGAAAAAGATGCCAATCAGCTAGTGTGTTTCGAAAGTGGTGGAACGTGTTCCCTTCTTCGTAAGGGTAACCGTTGGATATTCATTTGCCAAAACAATCTCACTGCAAGGCTTAAAGGCTCCAGGACGATGATGAAGAAAATAGGCAGATCACAAGCCAGTCTGCTGCAATTTGATTTGAAATAGAAGTGACACTAAACTAGACGAAGACACAGCGGGAAAGACCCTGATCAGTGGTGGTAGTAGTAGTAGTAATAGTGATGAACCCCGTAGCATGTAATTTCCCACGACGCTAAGTCCCCCTTCCCGTCTCTTCCCCACGTACCCAAACATAGAACGCCTAGTCTAACACTTGAAACTCGCCTACATCTTTAGGCCAGGTGTTGGTCAAGGAAGTTTGATCTACGCCGCAGCGCTCGATCGACGCTACACTCTGAAGATTACATTTGATAACAACTAAATTAACGGTACTAAAAGCACGACTTGAACGCCTTGCTTGTGACGTACGCCATGCTCGATGGATGCAGTAAGGGTATATCTTTGGGGTGAGTGTATAAGGCTTAACACTTTCTCTGAGGTTAATACTGTTCGAGCACTTAGTGACATGAATAACATAGTATTTGATGACAATATTGATTCAAGGCATAATCTCAAAAATAAAAGCATGTGATCGCTTTTATAATGCTTCCTTAGTACTCCCTACATTTTGCGTAGTAATCGTATTTTGAGACGTATGTCGGGAAGACGGCACACAAGGCACGTTGATCACTCAGCCTTTGCCCTTTTTTAAGGCGGGTAGCGGGGACTCGCCGGGGAGTAGTCCAACTCCACTTGGAAAGTTGAAGCAATCTCTCCCTCTTCCATATTGCTCCGTCTGGCCAAATATTAATGTCGAAACTACGGCTGATTGATGTTGGAAAGTAAGGCGGAGCCAAGAAAAGGCCAAATCATCGCGATACAAGTCTGAAAGAAAGTCAAAAAAGGCCCCATAGGGCCAAATCCAAAAGATGCATATGCAATATATGCATAATGAAATAAACTTAAACATAGACTAGAAGGCTTCTAGAAGGATGGGAACGACAAAGCACAACCAGTCATGCGTCGTCGGAAAACTGTATACAAGATATGCTTTTCAAGATGTCGAATCTAGAGCTGTTGATTGGCGGAAGGGGGAGTTTTCGACAGCCACTAGCGGGAAACAGAGCTGACGAGCAGATAAAAGAAAACCAAGAGTAGAATTTTATATCCTTGGCTCCCTTCAACTTCCGCTTACTTTTGACGTCGGCGGTGATTTTGATTTAATATCCCCATTTGACCGTCATCCATCCGACTGTCGTATGCAATAATGATACGGGCCAGCCTATGAGCGAAAGGAAATTGACAATGTGTAGATCTAGCGTAAGGCTGCCATAGGCGGATCTGACGGAAAGATATAGAGCCGCAAATCCGGGGTAGAAGACGACCAAGTTACGAGGTTGTCACAAGGCTGACAGATGTCGTCGTTGAAGGCATGAAGTTTTATGCTACAACCTAGCACAGTTATCTCATTGCCACCATCAACTGACTTCTATATAAAAACGTCAACTAGTTGGATGACAGTCCCATGGAAATGGGAAAAGTATATCCGTTTCTAGATATACCGCCGTGGTGATGCTCTTCAAATCCGGTAAGAAGAACAAGTAGTAATCTCCGCCATGAATAGAGTATCAATGGGCTGTGTGGGGCATATTTGGGGTCTGAAAAGTTGGAACAACATAGCCAGAAAAATGATCTACTCTAGCGCGTTTGACAGGTGTCGATTTTGTAGTAGAGCATGTTGCGGGCTGACTCTGGGCTGAGGATATACGATCATTATCATTGAACGGATGGCCGAAAACGGAAAAGCGATGGAAGACTTCTGGAAGGATAACCAACAAGGCACCGATCGGCAGCAAACCTTAAACGCGGCTGCATTTGAACTAGTGCCATCCATAATTAGCAGTGGAGCATGGACTATAACGCACTAGCGGCCCAAAGACTCCAAATTAGGAACACAAGAAGAAGAATCCCCGGGTTTGTGTTCTGACATCCCGGCATCTATCGGGCGAACTGGGCCGATATCATATTTGTCACGAACTCACGATTAACATCAAGCTATAAACTACTAGAGTCATAGCAACAGTCATGAGCAGATTCAAATTCTGCCTGAGGGATTGCTATGGAAAGGTTCTATACAAAAGTGTTCGAATCAAGTGCCAGCATTTGCATTATCATTTTATTATCGAAGTGTCATTGATGACCAATAATAATAATAATAACAATAAAAATAAAAATACATACAGTCATTACTAGCCCGCCGGCACATCCAGCAGCAGCAAGACAGAAATTGCAGCCGAGATGAGCATCAGAGTTAGTGCTGGCCGTGCATAGTCACTACTAACTAGTTAGCTTTGGATACTAGCAGGAATACCCGCACATAGTAACATACCGACATGTATTGCAGCTATTTTAGTCTGCTAAGGTTAGTTCATGAGGTGATCCATCCCGTTGTCGTCGTAGTTTAGGTTTTTTTTCCTTTTTTGCTTGTTGTTGTTTCGTCTCCTCCACACGGACCAACCGGGGCAGACACTGGACTGTCCTCTGTCTGGGCTGGGAAATGGGCGATATAAAACACAGCACAGCTCCCCGTCCAGCTTGAGAATACAACCAGCTACATCTATCTACTTGAACACTTTTCAGACCACTTTTCAAACCGAACAATAATAATAATTATAATTATAATAATAATCAATAATCTATTGGTTGGAATCTTGGAATACTGGTAAGTGGTTGCTTTTCCCTGTCGTGCCGCACCCTAATACGAACCTGTTTCCCCCTCCCATGTTTCCCCTCTGCTGTCTACTCCTCTTTTTTCTCCTCACCGGTGACTCTGTTCCCTGGTTATGCGTCGTGTTTGGCGGCAGCTGCAAAAAACCCCAAGTGTGGCTCGGGATGTGCGTTCCAGACGTGGCTGAACGCACATACCCATGTAGTAGTATGATAATAATACTACTACACGCTGTTCTGGTGACCGGGGACCGTGGGTTGCGTGCGTGGACATACAGTCGCAGGTCCACTGGCACTAAGCTATCACCAAATCCCGGCCACCCCGCTGTTGGGTTGGTGGTGTGGCTGGTGCCGCCTAGTAAGGCTAGTGTGTGGAGCTGAAGCTGCGTAACTAATGTGCAGCAGCCCCTTCTTATCTCCACTGCCACACCACACCACCTCACCTCTCACCTCTCACCTCCCCTCTTCTTCTTCTTCCTCTTGTTCTTCTTCAACCTCACTTCTTCCACACTGCATATATCCAGGACACTTTTCCCTCTTTTTATTGTTTCTCTTGCGATATTCCTTCACTCAGCCATCCATTATGATTATATCCTCCACTCTCTTGTCCCGGGTCTAACTAATGTCCTCTCGCTAGCTCTATACAGAGACAGAGAGAGTGGCACTCCCCTCGCTCCTCTTGCGGTCGTATTCAGCTTCCTCCCAATTCAACCCGTTATAACATTTACCTTGATCGTATGCGCCATCATGATTTACGTCTCCTCTAAACTCTGGTTCGACTTATAGCACTTGTTCGGTTCCTCCGTTGGATTGCTCGTGCCTCGTGCCGTTCTATATCCTCCCGCATACTTTATTAGCTTTTGAGACTCTCGCCTTATTCCCGATATACACTCACCTCCTCACTATAAAGAAAACACCATTCTTTGGTTTCTTTTACCGCTATCACTTATAAAACAGATACTACTATTCCGATATGTTGATCAGAGGCGAGAAGTGGGCTTGCGAGGCTTGCATCCGTGGCCATCGCGTCAGCAACTGTCAGCATGCTGGTATGCACGGAACCACCCCCTCTATATAATAATATATATTATAGCGCCTTCAGTTACTAATCGATGCAACTAGATCGAAAGCTGGTTCACATCAATAAAAAAGGTCGTCCCGTTTCCCAGTGCCCTCACTGCCGAGGCTTGCGCAAGTCTCGCACCACCCACACCAAGTGCGAATGCGCCGAAAAGGCCCATACAAAAGCTGAATGCCAAGTCAAGGAGTCGGGCGATAATCAAGGTGAGCAGCGTGGCTATCCCCGTCGTCGTCGTTCACCTTTAAGAAACACTCGTTCTGACTCCGCGATAGCTGGGAAGAAACTATGCTGCTGTACCCACGGCCTTCGCTGCACTTGTGCTGCTAAAAGAGACTCTAACTTGGGCACCGTTCCCGAGCTAGGCCCTCCCCGCAGCAGAGCCGCTTCGCACTTGGGCCACCGACGCCCACATGGTGCGAGTATGAAATCGGAGGAGGCCATCCACGGTTGCTCCCCGCGCAATAAGACCAGGATTGGTGACGCATCCAAGCGTGGTCTCCCTTATGCGATTCCTAGGTCCAACACGGTTCACCTTCCGACCGGCTCGGCCCGCCGCTCTGCGGACCATCTCCCCTTGCTACAAGCCGGCATTGGACAGGATGGTGCCCAGGGCCAGGATTCGATCACGAGTGCGCCTCGTCCAGTTCGCCAAGTGAGATCTGAACACGGCTCCCCTTGCAATACCCCTCTGCTAGGCCTAGACGAAAGCGGATTCGGGCTTCCTCCTCTCGACATTTCTCTTCCTCCTTATGACATGACAAACCCGCCCTCCAATTTCTTTGACAGCTTTTATTCCCCCGAGACCGAGGCTTTCCCCGAGACTCCAAGCTACGTCCCACCAGTGGACTGGTCCTCTCTTGGCCTGGCCTATAACCCGGGCAATGCTCCCGCCAGTTTCAGCCAGCCACCCTCCTATGCGAGTTTCGATAACAACAATTTCAATCAGTCCAACCTCGCTCTCTCTTCGTCTGGAGAGCTTTCTGAGGTTGAAGATTACACTTTCGGACTCGGATTGTCTAACTTTGAGAAACCCGAAACCCACAGCAACAGCGACGGTTCAGATGCCGGTATGCATCCTCTGAACTCTCCGTCTTATGTGGGGTATCCACAGACCCAGATGATCCCGACTAGTGAACCATACTCTCTTGACGTCGATGCATTGTTCAAAGCTGGCATCAGCCAGCCCCCGCAACCCTTCGATATAGCCCCGGCAACGGCTCTTGATAACTACGCTGTGCCGCAGGATTACCCTCCTGCAGGGCGCCAGAACTTTACCACAGTTGGCGATGCCAGTCTACTTTTGGGCCAAGGAGACTTTGTGACTGCGGAGCCCAACAACTTCATGTGGGACCCAACCCCTTATCCGATGGCTGCCCCAGTTCCTGACGGGAATATGCCACCGCAGCAGCAAGCTGCCCAGTGGTACTAGTTAGGTGGTATTTTGTTTCAGTTTTCGTTGGAAATATCTTTTGGATCATTTTCTTCATTACTTCTATGTTGTATACTTTTTCAGCTACCTCATCCTTCAGATTACCCACATACAGAAGTCATGACCTTGATGACACAGGTGTTTTGAGTGTTCGTTTCCCGGAGTTCGGTTAGACCTTTGTGTGTTTTTTCTGTCTCGTTTTTAGCATGGTTCCTGCGGATTCCCTTTCGTTATATATATAACCTTTCTACATTTCCCCGCCTTTCTTTTCTTCGTACGCCCAGCCATTTAAGATTTCTATTATTGGTTGTTATAGACGGTGGAACCTTAGATCATTTTACCGCGCTTTCTTTAAGGTGTTTTATATCCTTCTTTTTATATACATGTTTTCTCACTCGTTGGGCTGTTTGTTTTTCTGCATAATTATTCTTTTTTGGATGGCGCCTGGCATTTTCGCCTTTATCCTTCGTTGAACATAAAAACGGATTACTCCTGTACATACATACCCATATTCGTGCGCGCGTTTGTTTTTGTTCTTTTGATTGAGATACGGTCTCTTGAGTTGAATTGTTCTTTGGACAGAAGTTGTAGAAACCCGATACGTTGACTATTGACATTTACTGTGGACTATTTCTGTCTGGCTTTACATTCGCGTTTTGGCGGTCCAATTCTTCTTGTACAAGCCTTGATTTCCACTATCCTTAGACATAGAACTTGTGGTGAATACTTCTTGAAGTTCCCGGGCTAATAATAATAATAATATCTAATAACCGTTGACACTACTGCTTATATACCGTTCACCGTGGACCGGCCCGGCAACACGTGAACCCGGGCTGTCGCCGGCAAAAGCGCCCGAGCTTAGGTCAGCAGCCGCGCCGTTTTGCCGAGGTTACCATCACGTGGCCAGCCGCTGCCCTCTTTCGCCGACTTCCCGATTCGACATCGCGGGCCTTTGTCGTGGACAGCGTCTTTGTCTTTTCTTTTCTATCCTCATACACTCTCCTACATAGGTCCTATTTCTTCTATCCATTATATCCAGCGGCTGAGGCAGAAGTCGGCTTTATATTCAGTTCTCGTTTTCCATATACGCCTCGCCATCATGGTTGTCACGGCACTTGCTCACCACCCGACGGTGGCTCACTACCTTAGATTCGTTGCTACAACGGGTATGTTCTATACGCTTATATTTCTTTTTAATGAGTAGATAGTCTCTTAGCTGCTGGAATATGTTGTACGGTGAATGCTTTCGACCTTTCGAGATTGGCAAAGTGATAGGAATAGGGTGGTGAGAGGGGGATCGGGGAGGGCGGAACCCTTTACTTCCATGAACAAACTTCCCCCTTTCCCTCCATATATCGCCCCGTTAAACAGCTCACATACACTTATGATCGTATAAAACGGATACTAACCCAATTTCGATGTTCCAGTCGGCCGCGACAAGGTCCTCCGCACGCTCCAATACTTCTCCCGCTTCTACGCCTGGTACCTCTACCGCACCAACAACCCCAAATCCGCCATCGCCCCCTTCGAAGCCATCAAGAAGCAATTCGCCCTGACGCGCAAAGCCCTGCGTATCGGCAAGAATGTTGAGCACTTCAAGGCCGCCGCCGTCGCGCTTGACTCGCGCTCGCCCGCCGCCAACGCCGACCCCATCCTCAGATACCTCGGCATCGGCCGCCAGCTGGGCTACGGCTTCTACCTATCCTTTGACATGATTGCGTTCCTGGATGCGGCGGGCATCAAGAAGCTGGAGAACGTCAAGACGATCCAGAAGAGAGCGCAGCGGGCTTGGTTTACGGGTCTGTTCTGCAGCTTGCTTGCGGGTGTGTATGCGCTGTACAGGCTGAAGGAGCGGGAGGGAGCTATCAACAAGAAGGACGGCGAGAGCGTTGTTGAGGGGAAGAAGATTGAGAAGTGAGTTTTACTACTATTTTTGGGTTTGCCCGGTCTACTGTACATTTGCTAACGGTGTATTATTAGGGAGCGCACCACCGTCCTCACCCAGCTTGTCTCCGACTGCTGCGACATCACCATCCCCAGCACCGGCCTTGGTTACTTGAACCTCGACGACGGCGCCCTCGGTCTTGCCGGCACCGTCAGCTCCCTCATCGGCGTGCGCAGCGCCTGGAGAAAGACCGCATAAGCGTAGCCAATCGTTTTTATGCGGGGACTAGTTCGCAACTAGTTGACGAACGAGAACGAGTACGAGTATGAGTTGTTGCATTGGCTGTTTCTGTCTACGTCAAGAAACAGAATCATCATTTTGAAAAACAGACATACATCCTGGCCGAGCTGTTCTCGGATTATCGAGGGCAGTGATGTATTTTGTTCTTCTTTTATCTTCCCTTTCAGTCATCTTCCTCTTTTTACGTCTTGTGTTTTATGGTTATCTATTTCCCAGGAACCTCTTTTTTTTTCTCCTTTGTTTTTGTCTGTTTGATTTGTTTTATAACGTTATACCTCCGTCCTTGTCAGATCTACCAATCCATCTGTGTCAGTCAGTCATGTTATGTTGGGTTACCCGCCGCTATCTCCATCTTTGCAGCCATCTCTATCTCCATCTGTATATACCTATGTACCATCCGCTAGATCAAAGATCTTCTTGTCAATTCCACGCCTCCATATCCTGGAAGCATTGGCTATATCGGAACTGCGTTCTAAGCGATCTCCTCCCTCCTCCCTGTCATTCATTCAAAGCTCGATTGCTAGCTATACAGATACATCCCATGCGAAAGAGGGCCAACCAACATCTTGCCCGCCACAAAACGGCCTTTTCAAACATCAAATCACGATGCAAGATCAGATCCTATTATATATGCCCGTACATACGTACACTACCATTTAGCCGCAAACACCACACAAGTACATTTCATGCAATCCTGACACTAATACTCCAGAATACCCAAGCCACTTTAAACAGTAACTCCTACGGGCTCAGCAAGCTGTTGCTGTTGCTTCTCCTTACTTCCCATCGTGCTCGTGTCATACCCATTCTCTTCCAGATACCGGCGGAACCGCGCGTCTTCCAGTGTAATCGTATCCTACACACTTGTTAATTTCCTTCCATTACAACAACCCTATTTGAGGGAGAAAGCCCACCTGCCCAATATGCGGCAACAAAAATACCGCCACAGCCGCAGAAAATATACACAACGAGCTAGCCACGAAGAACGGATCCTGGCCCGCACGTATGGGATTGGGTGCATTGTCCTGGATAATCGGAAACACATATGTGCCCACGAACGCGCCGACTTTGCCCATCGCCGCTGCGATACCGTAATACTGTCCGCGCACGGCGGTCGCACTGGTCTTGGATGCGATGAGGCCGATGTTATCGCCAGGGCCCATCTCGCCGAGGGAGAGGAAGATGCTATATGTCGTAAGTAAGCGCATGTTTCAACGGGGGCAGAGGAAAGACAGGGGAAGAATGAATGATTTGGAAAAAGAGTCAATGAAAAAGGTTATCCACCCATAAACGACGACAAACGCCGCGACATGCTCCGGCGTAGCGAGGTACTTGTAGCAGCCGGACATGATGAAGCCAATTACACCCTGGATGGAGACGCCGAGGGCGAGGGCATAGCGCGGGCCGATCCAGTCGGAAACAAAGGCGCCCAGAAAGGCGCCGGGGATGTAGAAGAGGTTGACGACGGTGTTCCAGCCAAAATTCTTCCACATGGGCGCTGTGTCGGCCAGGACGATCTTGAGCCAGGCCGAGGAGTAGATTCCGAAGGCGTAGACGGAGAAGTTGTAGATGAACCAGATTAGGGAGACGACGGACTGTATTTGACTTGTGGTTAGAGGGCGAACTGGGTTTGATGTATAGAGGTCTTACCAATCGTCGCCAGTAGAATCTATAAATAGTCAGCACAAGCAATTCTCGATGTTAAAAGGTAAGACATACTTGATAATCAGCCACACGGGATACTTGTGCATCCTCTCCCGATTAAACTCCTCCGGCTCTTCCAACTTAAGCCGCAAATAAAACAAACTCAGCGGCGGAATAACACCCAACCCCAACATCACCCGCCACGCCGCGCGCAAGTGGTTTTCAGTGAAAATCAGTACCAAAATCATCGGCACAAGCGCCGCAACCACAAATCCAAAGTCAATCTGGAAATTAGTAAACATGATAAACCAGCGATTACGATGGCCCTTCTTCAGCTCGCCCGTGCTTTCAGCAGCCGCGACGCTGCCGGCGGGGTACTCGCCGCCGATGCCCACGCCCAGAAAGAAGCGGTAGACAGTCAGCGCAGTGAAGAGGCCGTATTGGGTGCCGGCGCCGTATGAGCCGGCTGAGAGGGCGGCGAAGATGATTAGGATGACGGTTGAGATCATCAGGGCATGCTTGCGCGACCAGTGGTCACTGAGGTAGCCAAACACGAGCTGGCCGGCGACGGTGCCGGCGAAGGTGATGGAGGGGACATTCCTGACGGCAGCGGACGTAGAATAAGAGTCCGGATAGAGTGTGCGCAGAACGGTGTTGACTGAACCTATGATCTAGATAGTCGGAAGGGTTTGGAAATTTTTGGAATTTAGCGGGGGCAATAGTGGTACTTTTTCTTCACGTTGCATATGGGCAGAGTTGAGATTTAAAAGAGGGGATGAGCTATCGATAAACGTACATTGTTCAGATAGCCGTCAGAGAAAAGCCCAGCACCACAGGCGATGGTGGGCCAACTACGCTCCCAGCGGGATTTCTGGATATTTTCAAGGTCGCTTTGGGGCTCAGGGACAGTTGTCGTAGTGGGCTTCTCTTGGGCCGAGACATTTTTGTCTGCGGCAGCACTATCGTGGGACATAATGGCGGCGTTATCCTGTAGGACAGGGGTTGATTGATTGGTATTGCTGGGCCAAACTCGATATTGTCACACTTCAGAGCACGGAGTAGTGAGATTGGAATATGGTATGCGATTAGAGACCTATATAGAAACCAAATACATGGTGGTGTCGTTATGCGGAAGGAAGCAGCTTGCTGGAGGTTGGAGCGCTTTCCGAGGGGAAAAAAGGAAAGAAAATGCGAAGAGCGCGGAAGGGAGGATGGACATTTTGTATGCCAGCCCCTGTACTTGCATGTACTGTACTGGCGCTTACAGCAAGGGATGGCACCGGGCTCACAGGGTTTGGAGCTGTCATTAGTGTGTCTGCTCGTTCTCCAGCCCTATCCTCCAATAGTGAGGGATCCTGTTCCCCCGGAGCATGAGCACGATCTCGCCATTGCAATTATCATAGGCTGATCCGTTGAATAAAGCTAAGCCGGGTCTGCGGTACGATGTTAAAATAGTGAAAGGTATGATGTCTGAAGTAACAGGGCAACAGGGCAGCCGAGAGCGATGATGATATGAGCCATTATTCATTATTATTGTCGAAAAGAATGTGAGGTTGAGTGGGTTGAAGCTTTAACGCCAACGTGAGCCAAGCTTGGTTAAAAGCATCGCTGACGTTTAACTAAGAAGATAGCGTGGGAATCAAGCCCTGTTGGCGCCTCTTGGCAGCTATCCGGGGACAGCGATTCGCAATTCTTCGCCGCATGAACCTATCGGCCAGAATAACCTTCGCCAGTGTGACTTTGCGGCAGGTCGCGTGAGGTAGGGTTCCAATCTGACGTTGCGACCATGATCACCTCGATAAGTTGGCGACCTGCGGATAGCAGAGAGTAGATACTTACCTCCCCGCGTGCGATCCACGGCATGAACAAAAAGTATATATGCATTTGTGTTTCAGAAAGCCGGAGTACTCCGCACTGTTCAAGTTATCTCAACATCTGACAATTACCTGGCGCCTTGAGCAACATCCAAAATGAACAAGATATGCTAATAATACAATATGAGATCCAAAAAAAGTCTATAGATTGGTTATATAACATTTGAAAATGAAAATGCCATAGTCCAGCGCAACAAGGGGTAATCGCATCCAAAAAGTATGCATAAAAGGGCTGAATGGAGTCCAAAAAGCCAAATGCTGAGCAGAGATCTATTTCGCGTCGAGATATAAAGCCCCGCCAAGATGGTATAGTCCAACAAGACTAAAAATAAAAAAGAATAACGTTAAACATGAATCCATCATCTAAATTCATCCATGAATTCCTTGTGGAACTTGATAATGCGGTCTGCCCACGCGGTGCCGGGTGCCAAGAATGTTGTACGGAAGTGAAGGGTGCCTTCTTTTTGACCGAAACCCGATCCAGGGACAACGCAGACGCCAGTGGCGTCCAGAAGACGGAGGGCGTAAAACTCGTCTGGCTGGCGGTTGGCAGCTTTGGCGGCTTCGATCGCCTTGGGTGGGAGGTTGATGGTAGGGAAGAGATACATGGCGCCCTAAAATTGTTAGCAGAAATAGACAGAGGAAAGTGAATTTGATCCATACCTCAGGTTCTTGACATTCGACCCCCTCCATTTTCTTGAAGGCTTCGTAAAGGGTCTGGGCACGTTGGTACAATCCGTCCCGGATGCTGTTATATTCCTTGTTGTACAGCTCGTAACTGGGGTCACCAGGGACGGGGGGATTAACCATCATCTCAAGGAGACACTGACCAATAACGGGCGGGCAAAGCATAATACTGATAAATTTGTAGATATTTTCCATGACATCTTCGTGGAAGCCAACAAGTTCAAAATAACCACCTCTGTGACCGCATTCGCCCACCATGCCTTTAGAGATGCTATGCAGCGAGGCAAGCTCGACATGGTCGTATTTGCCTGGGGCAGCCTGCTGAAGCTGTCGTAGTCGCTTCTTGAAAGATGTAAACTCTCCCTTGAAGACATTGGTCTGGTAAACCTCATCAGCCATGACAACGAGGTTGGAATCCACGGCAATGTCAAAAACGTCCTTGATTGCTTCAGGGTTCAAGCTGGCGCCGGTGGGGTTTCCAGGGTTAATGATCACGATCGCACGGACTTCAATACCGTCCTCCTTTGCCTTGGTAAGAGCCGCTTTAATCCCCTCTACGTCCGTGCCCCAAGAGTTGCTTTCGTCAAGGTAATACGGTACACATGTAGCGTTTAGTACTGATAAAGTGGCAGTATAGAGTGGATACTGCGGGATCGGGACGAGGACGCCGGTTTTGGGACCGGCGCAAAGAACGTTGAGCAAGGTGTTGACTCCGGACGATGCACCCGCAGACAGATAGATATTGGCGATATCCGCGGGGAAGCCATCTCTGCGCTCGATGAACTCGGCTACACTCTTGCGTACAGCAGGAGCACCATGACTTTGACTGTATGCGCCCACGCTCTGGACGTCACGGAGAAGCCTCTTCGCTCTGTCAATGACATCCTGTTTATAACCAAAGGAGGTTTTCAGTGCTTCCTCGTTCTCGAGTAGGGGAGGGTACTCCAGTAAACTGAGAACCTGGCGGAAGAAAGTGATGGGCTTTTGGTCCAATTGCTGCGGGTTTCCAATGTTGGCGAAGATGACCTTGTCGAAGGGGATAGTATCCTGGACTTCTTGAGAGGCACCCTCCAGCTGTACACGGTATTGCTCCGCCTTGACGGCCAGCTCACCACGGACGGCATACTTGGCGGCCAAGACATTTGGGTTGATGTTGCCGGCATGGAGACGCCCCTTTGGGTCAGGATTCGCTATAGAGCCCATACTGCGA
The DNA here is from genome assembly GCA_002573585.1 of Helicocarpus griseus UAMH5409. Lineage (NCBI taxonomy): Eukaryota > Fungi > Ascomycota > Eurotiomycetes > Onygenales > Ajellomycetaceae > Helicocarpus > Helicocarpus griseus. The sequence goes on along the minus strand of PDNB01000078.1, from coordinate 7,530 downwards.
CTTGAGAGGAGGAGTAATGATGAGGGGGGAGACGGAGGAGAGAGCGGGGAGACACGGGCGCCTAGTTGGGATATATATACAAGTCAGAATATACGGTGAGTCAAAAAACTCGGCAGGGATAGCCGATGGAGAAAGCGGGAAGCGGTTGCATGAGGAATTATCGGATTAACCCGTGTTTCGCCTTGCAGGGATGTTTTTTCTTTTCTTCTTCCCCCGCCCAACCCGCATCGCTAAGTCTCATCGGGGAGTTTCTCCCACATGCGGGCTACGTGGGGGGCAGGCTTGGGAAGTTGTGATTGGCATAGAGGGGTAGTAGTAAAGCATATTGGTCAGAGGATAGGCACGTACCTGCGGATAGGCCGAGTAGCCGGGGACTTGGCCTGAGAGAGGATATGGGAGGAGGATGAAGATGAGGAAGAGGACGAAGAGGGCATCCTCTGGCGATGCGAACAGACGCCATTTAGTAGTATAACGTTATAACTTTATACCGGCGGCGGAGAATTATGCGCGGTGGGGAGTGCCTGCCGTTTGGGGAAGGAGCTGGGCCCCCGTTCCTGCCCCATCCGGCTATTCCTCGGCGTCACGGGATGGCAGTCACGTGCTTCTTATGTAAAACTGGCAGAACCCAGTCGGGACATAAGGCGGTAACTGTCCCATCCAATCAGCAGTGGCCTGGCCCGGGTACCTGTCCCTCCCGCGGAACCACGCGCGGATCCCGGGTACCTGGCCCATAATCTGCTTGGCGGCCATGTTTGCCATATTGAACCTCACTGGCATGCAGCTTCAATACTTCCTACGGGATATGGGTTATGTCTCATCATATCTCTTGCATCTCAGGCACAAAAGATAGCTCCTGCTCTTCCTGCCGTGAATTATCTCATATTGCCCAAACACACCGAGTCGAGATGATCCCACGATTCAAGTTGAATTGGGCTCTCCCTACCTAGGAGGTACAGTATATAACCCTTATGCCTAATCTAAGCATCCTTGAATAGGCTCAAGGGGCGTTTGATATTATAATTGTCACAACTATTATACAAGTATCTAGCTTCTGGGGACATAGATGTTTGCGATCCTCCTCTCGCCCGACGCCAAGTCTGGAGATATTCAAACATCTGCACCAGTAAACACCCCATTGGTGTAGAAACTACTGCTGGGGTCTTCTTTTGATATATACACGCTGTTAATTTTACCCGAAAATATTCCCGGGAACAGCCAGTGTCAGCCACCCGGCAAGCCGAATGTGCCGATTCCACGTCTGGGGAAGATCTACGTCTTCATCCAGAGCTCTTCAGCCTAAACATGGCATCTCGACGAGACAGCCACTGCATATACATCTACTCTTTCACACGGATTTTGTTTAATAAAACTGTCTAGGCATACGAAATCCCTGTTCTTTGGGAACTGTTCCCCTCGGTTCGAGAACATGGCAACCTACTATTTAAAGACCTGTTCAAACCCATCAGGAAACCGAGATATCGTATCTTTCTGCGTCCGTTCAACCGCAGTGAACAACTAAATTATCATTTCAAAATCTCAGCAGAGGCGAATTTAAGCAGAAGTTATAGGAAGATATTTTACCATGCTATCATTCATCCTCCTGTCAGCCATCTCCCTAATTCAGGGAGTGTCTTCCTCCTCTGAGCTGGCCCCTCGTCAAGGCAACTACTTCTACTCCTACTGGTCCGAGGGCAACGGCAGATTCAACTGTCCCAATGGCCCTGGCGGTCAATTCAGCGCAGACTGGTCTGGCAATGGCGGCTTCGTGTGTGGCAAGGGATGGAATCCAGGTGGTAACAGGTGATGACTTTTGCTCTCCTACAGTCATCTCCTATTACTAACTATAACAGGGTAATAAACTTTTCCGGCACCTACGAGCCTCAAGGCGCTGGCTACCTCGCTGTCTACGGCTGGATGCAGAATCCGCTAATAGAATATTACGTCTTGCAATCCTACGGAGAGCTGGCCCCCAACGAGCCCTGGACGTACAAGGGCAACTTCACCTCCGAAGAGGGCACGTACGACCTCTACTGGAGTCAGCGCGTGAATAAACCTTCCATCGAGGGCACGCGGACTTTTGATCAGTACTGGTCTGTGCGGACAGAGAAGGTGGTTGGCGGGCCTGTGACTACGGCAAGGCATTTTGAAGAGTGGCAGAAGGCCGGTATGAGGATGGGGGCGAACCATAATTATATGATTGTGGCGGTCGAAGGCTATACTATGGCGGATGGGACGACGAGCAGTGGGAGGGCGGATATTACTGTTCAGTAGGGGCTGATGTGGTGGGAGAATGGGTTGGGCATTTTCTTCCAGCTTTCTTTTCTTCTACTCGCGACCTCTTGATTGATTTACTGCTTGTCCTTCATGTAACGCCAATGATCGCTTCAGGGCTTGTACTCAGAGGCCCTTCCCGACTCATGCATTGGCATGTTCACAATCATCTCATACTTTGCATTGCTTCCTTTCTCCATCGGAGTCTCTACTAACAGTACTGACGGCCTCCCACTTCACACTTCCCCCATCCACTCAGGCTGCGCAGATGTTATCTCCGATGAGCTCGACCATAGCTGTCCTTCTTCATTCTTACAATTCATTCGCCAGTATGATCAAGTCGTGGCGTCCGGAATATTATTAAACCCGTAGGCTGCAGGCTGCAGACCCCTTGCATATTCAGTATCTATCCCTCCCCATTAAAGATAAAAGAACCTGAAGTAAACCCCCTCAGAACTGGATCGCCTACAGTTACCAAACACAGGGCACCCATGTATCCCCCACCGCTCCTTGACGTTCGAAGATTTCCAATGCCTTATATCAAGGGCTGGGAGTTTACAGTTCAATCACACACCCCCCCGCCTCCTACGCCAGTGACCTACAACTGCTGCCTTGCTGATGAAACTGCAAGAAATGAAAGTGAACAAATTCCCCCAGTCGAGCGGTGCTTGCGACATCCCCCCCTGCCAGGAAGCATTGGATCCGGCGCGGTCGACCTGAAGGTCATCGATCCAGTGGTTGTTGAAGATGGCAGGAATGCCCAAGTCGTTGCTGTCCAGGTCGTCAAAGCCACGCCCGAAAACGCCCAGCTGCTCCAACTAGACAAGAAGCTGGTGGCCAAAATATACGAACCCTCTTTACCATAACGATGAAGGGGGCTTGATCAATCCTTTCGTTTGTATGGACAGATACTATACCCACGAGGCCCGTGCATATGATGTTCTATCTGAACTCCAGAGAAAGCAAATCCCCATCTTCTACGGAGCGTATACTTTGGACATTCCCGTCAACAGCTCAGAGGCGCGCACAGTTCGACTTATTTTGATAGAGTATATACCGGGGGTGTCGATGCAACAAGTCAACCCAAAGGATTTCTCTCAACATGATCGTCAAGAGATCATGAAATCGGTAATTGACTTTGAAAGCCTCGTCTACGAGCGGGACATCCTGCTCCAGGATCTCAGTCCCAGAAACGTCATGATGGCAGAAAAGTCCTATGCAGATCCAGAACGAAGCCTAGTCTTCATCGACTTTGACAGCGCTCTTTTCAATCGCGGAAAATATGAACGTGAACCCATAATTGACAACAAAAACTTGTTGCTTGGACAATGGATTTCACCTCTTCTACGGTGGAAGAATCGCAGTATGGCACTGCAATTCACTCTCTGGATTGACTGGGACTTGCAGCGATGGGTTGAAGCTGAGTATGCGCATACTGCTTCGACAATCACGCCGGAAATGCGAGAGAGTTACTGCCGTCGAACGAATACTGCATCCTCTTAATGCGGTTTCGCTCGGACGATGGAGGCGTTGGGGAGAGGGGACACACCCAGACTCAGTATCGCCGAGCACCAGTGGTGCCTGCAGCGCTACTACTACTACTACTAAGAGATTCCCACACCTGCTACCCGGCTAATTGACGTCGGGATATCCATCGGGAACTGCGGTTGCGCATGTCTCGATGAGATAAGCCCCTTCATCTCTTAAAAAGGGATTTCCTTCCCATCCCCCTGTGCTTGTCGGAACCCCCTATCCCCAACCTCATTTTCATTCTCATATAAGATTCCCAATCCAGTCCCGTTTCCAACCCCATTTCTACTTCTGCTTTGCCTTGATGCCCCAACGTCGCGATTAGCTTAGAAACCTAAAGAGATTTTCGGCCTGGAATCATGCAAGGTCTTAGCTCTGAATGCATCCGAAATCATAGAGAATACATTGTAGTCTGGGTGAAGAAACAGTGTAACTCTGTAGCCGTGGTCAGATTGCATTTGGGAGGAAAAACGGACCTTGCGACAGTAGAGCACAATCCTTTTTATCTATCCCGTAGTCTCGTACATAGTCACATACCCAGACCCAGTTAGTCACATAAGAAACATGCTCTGATCTACAGCAGGTGGTAATATTGATGCTAAACCATCATCAATTGCGCTCATTTTTCATCTAATAAACAACATAAACTGCAAGAGTGTGTACGTGCCAGAACAAACAGCTAGAGAAAGGACAAGACAGCATTACGGTATATGAGATAAATTGACCAACGCGTTGAAATCAACCCCTCTCACTCCCCCGCAATCTCACTGCCTGCCCGTACTTTTGCAGTTTCGTAATCAGTGCGTCGCCCTGCTTCACCACGTCCGCGTACTGCTTGTTCTTGTCATCGGGACGGTTGGTCTCGATGATGCCGTTGACGCGATCGATAGTACATGCTATCCGGTCGCCGGCGATGAATTTGGCAAGGTCCCTGAGAAGGTGAGTCAGTATTACCAAATTTTGATGGTGTTCTAGGCAGGCAACACAAGGAATTACATACCTATCCAGGAAATCAACAGTCACGCCAAAGTCGTTCGCCATACTGCTGAGCCCTACGACACGGTAGCTCTGCAGCAGTTGCTGATAACCGCGCAGCCGCATCTCCCGAACAAACCATGCGCGGTGTTCATAAAGGTAGCGGTCTTGGCTAAGGAAGTTGTCTTCCACGGCTGCTAATGCGACGAAGAACGAGCGGTAGATGCCATTATACAGACTGCTAACAAGGTTGGAAAGAGGGGAGAAGTCCATGGGTGCCTCTGAATCCGTCTCAGTGCCAAGAGTGGTAAGGTTAACGACGGTCGAAGCGGTTCCGGGGGTTACGCTGGTAGCATCCTTCATCTCTTCATCTCCAGCGCCTGGACCTGATGATACAGCACCAGTCAAGGCAGATAACCTATCTTCTCCTTCTCCAAGAATGGCTCTGATTTCGGGAGCATCGACGACTTTGGCTTTGAAGTCCACGCGCTTCAGGGCAAGGGATCCTGCTAGGACGGAGTATACAACGAGATTTGAGTAGGTGCATAGTTCGTAGCTTGTAAACGTCGACAGACTATCGAGGAGGAGGGGAGCTGCCAGGTTGTATGAGCGGATAGTGAGCAAATGGAGACCCTTGTAGGCCTTTAGGCGATTCCTTCGATCCCAATCACCGCCGCTTTCGACTAATGCATTCGCTCGTTCAACGTTCTTCTTGACAAACTGCTTATCGCCAAAGAACAAACCGATCCGTATGATTGCTAGTACCAGGTCGATCTTCGTGCCTAGAATACCAGTTTTCTCAAATACCGCTTCGTAAGCAGCCACTGCCTTGTCCTAAACGTGGCCATACATAGTAAGCAAAAAAGAATCCTAACAAAACCATCTTCGCACATAACGCAAAGAACATGCATAAATCTTACCTTGTCTCCCACTCTAGCCCAAAACTCCGCCCGCTTCCCCCTCGCAGCCTGGACCTCTGTGTCGCCGGCAGCCTCCGCAGCATCGTCTTCTTCCTTTTGCAGAGTATCCAGCTCCTTCTTATTCTCCTCTACCAGCGAGTCATATAGCTTCTCATCCCAAGCCAGGTCGATCTTGTGAGGTACTTTCCTGCCCGAGAGGAGATTCGAGTTGACTAGGACTTTGGTGCCTGCGCTGGCCGTGTGTTGCGGGGTGCCTTCGCCCTGGGAGTTCAAGATGCCTTCAACTGGATGAGCAAGATGCCGGTATAGAGGGGCCATGTGATGGTCTGAAATGGCGGATTGGAGCTTCTTGAGCGAAGCTTGCTGGGCTGTTTGGGAGCATGCTGGGTTGGAGAGGTTGAAGATGTCTTGGGCGAGAGAGAGATTTGGGTATTTGGCGTACTGGGGGTCGGAACCCATGGCTACTGATAGGAGGATAGAGGAGGGAGTTGATTAATGAAGAGAATGTAAAGTAGCGCAGAGACAAAGAGGTTTTGAATGGGGGGATGTTGAAGCTGTTGATGTCTTGCGCAATAGAGTTGGTCGCCTGGGCTTGGACGATGAGCTGGAGCTTGAATTGTTCCTGCTCCGGCCTGGTCTGGATCGGGACTAGCGCCGGTACCGTTATGTCATCATTCATTTAAAGCTCTCAGCTCTGTTCTCCATCTCCTTCTCAATTCAATGTGCCCTGGCTTATAGGGGGGTCTCGTGCTGTTTACACAAAAGCCTAAGTAAAAATCGCTTGAATGGTCTCTCTGGAATTTCTTCAAATAGCAGAATTGAGGACGCCTTGGTTACCTCCATTTCTTCCTTCATATTAGCGTCCCAACTTACGATGCCGTATTGAACTACGTGGTTTGAATACACATCACATACGATTGCAGACTTATGTGCATCTCTCAAGGCGAATGCAGTGTGCAAAAAGCTGGTTGTTTTCCAATTGAGAAAATACACGGGAGGGATGGCCGGGGTGCACTGGCAATCGGGATGCAAACAGTCCAGACTACTCTGGCAAGCGTTTGGCAGGGCTCATATGGGCTTTCAGGTGGATTGCAGTGTCCATTCACGTACCTTGCAGGGTATCAAGACGGGAAACGGGAAGAGATGGCAGGAGAGAATTCGACGATGATGGAGCGCGTGGTGCAGACACATTAGGAGGGTCAATTGGGCAAAGAGGTAGGGATCAAGAGTGTGGCCGTATCTCAGAAATCACCTGCTTATGATCTATCTGCCTTGTAACCTGTTAGTAACCATAGGGAACAGGTACACCTTGGGCAAGAGATGTGGCATTGGACTATTCTCAGGATACTGATCCCACAAGGCTGCCGTCATCCATGCCTTTCATGGTTTGTATAAACAGAAGGTTATATTGGTTTGTTAGTTCTGGGGTAAGGGGGCTTTGCCGCATAGCCAAACAAACATATGGCATTGAACAATTCTCCAGATACCGATCCCGCAAGGCTCCCGTCTCCATACCTCTTATGGTTCGTACAAACACAAGCTCATATGGTTTGATAGATTTGGGACTACGGAGACTCTGCCGTACAGTCAAAGGAACATATATAAACGTGATGGAATCCGCTTCGTCATGCAATGATGAGTTCATTAACCTGCATTCATCCCGTTCACCTTATGTGATAAGTTCTTCGATTTAACCATCGCATCCGTGTGTTTCGACCTTCAACCAATACCGCCCCTCTTGTTTGCCCCCAAATCGTATTCACCGTTCTCTGTTCCCTAGCGGTCAAAAACACCAGCAAGGTCTTAGCCCCTTATGAAAAAAAAAAAAAAAAAA
>PDNB01000077.1:0-125576 GCA_002573585.1 Helicocarpus griseus UAMH5409 | reverse complement strand
TGTTGGGGTTATGCCACGGCAGCCCTAGTCACGTGCCCCACACACCTTCATTAGTTTCCCACAACCTAGCTAGCTTATACCAATCAACAACGTTCACCTTATGACCCTGCGAAGGTAGTGCCGAGGTCAATGATATTATTAATCTGAGATGAGGCGGTTATGAGAGAAGCTTCGGCAATCAAAACTGTTTGCCGAACATGGCTTGTCGGCTAATAATATGGATTAGCCACAGTTTTACCCAGTCGGATGCTGGAACACATATCTTAAAGATTTTGGATCGCGCAGGAACTGCAACCTCTTTTTCCGGAACTCATTTTGGATTTTATGAAACGCCATGCCATTTATATGGTGTATCTTCCGTCATAAAAACTATATACTGGTAATAGAAGGAAAAGAAAAAACCAAACACCGCCTCGTTTTATCCTCCCACATACATTCATCGCTTGAAAATGCCGATAATATTCAATTGAAAAAGAAATCCCCTAAGCTGCCTCCTCACCAGCAAGACAGGCTACTGTCGTCTGGAGCTCTTTGACGATTTTCTCTTCTAGCTGTGTTTGATAGTCGCTGGCGCGATCTGTAGGGCCCCTTCGGGACATTGCAAGCTCCTTCTCATTCGTGGGGACGATTCGAGAACGGAGAACTGATCGTTTTTCAAGAAGTGACTCGATATCATCTTTGACTTGCGAGCCGTCCCACTTCAGCTCTTGAATATTCTGAGAATCCACACCAGCACTGGCGCCGGCATCTTGGAATTTCTTAATAATCAGAGATATGAGAGCCAAGGAACATGCTTCCGTAGCCATGCCGAGCGACAATCGCTTTACACGTTGGCTTGATGCTAACTGGCTGGTGGGTTGGCTGAAGGAGAATGAAGCGGAGGCTCTACGTAACTGTCCTTCGAATTGGTTGAGGAAGGCGGCAACTTCTGGGGCAGCTCGACCAACGCTATAGAGAAGATTAAGACAGAGAGGAAGAAAACCTGAATTCCAGATTGCGAACAGTCTTGGTATGGGATCAAATGGTCCACACCCATGCGGTTGGCGTAGGACGTCAGTGAGACGGAAAGTCGACAGCTTTACTAATATTCCATCCGCCGCCATCTGCTCAGCCATCATAGGAATGCAGGAAAGTTCCAACAAGAATAAGACACTGAGCTCGCCGTATACTGGGTCCCCTTCAACCGTCAGCTGATAGGACCAAGAGAACAAAGTTACGGCATATCGTGGGGTGTCGCTATCAGCAAGGTGGAAAGACGCCTGTTCGTAAATGCGATCCGCGTCCTTCACTCGGAGGGCAGTTTGCAGTATTGCTGTTAGTATAGCAAAGTCTTTTGGAGAGCATTTTTGCGGTTCGTCGTGCAAATACGTTGTGAGTGACCTGAAACCCTGAGCGACAATGACCTTGATAATCTCGAGAACAACTGACAAATCAGATGAGGTCTCAGGCTTTTTGCTAATCGCTTCCGGCACGGATCGAGAGGGGCCTGCAACGTGGAATTGCAGAGCGAGGAAGAGAATGTTCAGCAGCAACCCGTAGTATTCAGTGTCATCGTTAAGTAAAGCACACTCGTAGGATGGATTCCGAAAGCGTATAGCATCCCACGCAATACCCAGCAACTCAAAGACCTCCGCCCCTTTGGAGCCAGCGTCGTTTAGTCGCTGAAGAAGCGCCAAGGCAAATTCTGCACGAACTTGCTGAACCTTATAGAAGATACTTTCGTCCGGTATCGTTTGTGTATTTGATGTAAGGCAATGGCGAACGACCCGTGCCATTGACTTTTGGATTTCTCGGTCTGGCATGAAATCCGCGCAGTGCTCTATAGCAAGGAATTTCCAACTTTGAAGGAGTGTCTAAAACCAGTTAGAATGAAGTCCAAATGAGGGTAAAAAAAGCGACATACCATTTGGGCTTCTACAAGTGATAGATTCAGATTAGCCCGTTTGACCTCCTCCACAAATCCTTGACGGGTCCCCTTCCAAGCGAAATCGTATCCGAAAAGCTCAGTTCCCAAATCGACGTCATAAAAATAATTGTCACCAAGAGCGGGCTGTGTGAGAGCGGTGCGCTTCATACTAACAGCTTTACAGCCAGAGTATTTCATCTCAAAATTCTTTCGCAAGTTGGAGTGCAAAGATGCATTATAACCGTCCACCTTGACTGCGTTATCGGCAAACCAGGATATTAAAGGTATGATAGTTTTGAAAAATGACCGATCCCGTGATTCCTTCGCGCTATGCAGATAGACCGCACAGATATCCGCAACTAAGGATGCTATTTTTGTGTTGAGACACTGATCCAAAGGAGAGTGCTTGCGCATATCTAAGCTGGACACGAAGTTTACAATCTTCGGGAAAAATTGCGAATGGTTTTTGATTTGTGGTGTGGCCCAGAGCCAATGTTCCTGAGCCTTTGCAACGAAGTCCAATGCTGATATAGCTACTCGAGGTTCAATGGCGTCGATCTTCGTTAATAAATCGAGAGAAATTCCAAGGAATGGTTGCCCAGTCATTGTCGAAGCTTTGTCTTTGTCGCTCTTTTTCAAAGAATCTCGAGCCGACGATCCTGTAAGCAGGAAGACAGCGAGCCACTGCTGACGTTTGCTAATGATTGTGGAAAGTAGATCCCATATTGAAACGTAAAGAGCGGGATCCCCAAAGGGACGATCGAATTTCGCGAGACAGTCGAGGAAGTGGCACGATGATTTGGGTCCTAAGTGGCCAAGGATGGATGGAGGCTCGTTATCCGAGTCTGAAGCTGCGTAAGATATTAAGAGCTCAATAAGGGAAACAATGGGGAGTTGATAATCGTGAGACAGAGCATATAGCCTAACCAAGACAGGGGACGCTTTGAATAATTGCGTTTCCAGCATGGACATTGGAGATCCGATCAACTTTCCAGCTTGAACTAGCCGTTCTGAAAGTTTGAGAGCTGATTGGATATGTCGTGTGTGAAGCAGGTAGCTCCGAGGGTTACTGGTGGAGTTGGAGCTTCCAAGGCTACTGAGAACAGTGCGGAGAAGTGGATTGAATGGTAATTCTTCGACTGTTGTTGGTCGAAGAACATTTAATATGTAGGTTGCTGGACTCGAGAACACGCCCGTCAACTTGGAATCGAGGCTTGAAGAGTCATCGATAGCATATATGCTGTAGAGAAGTTTCTCAATAGTGAGGGCAAGCGATGTGTTTATTTCCAGTTGCTGGCAAATATCATTGAATCTCCAAGTTGCGTTACTGTTGTAAGCTTCGACCATTATCCGTGCCAAAGCTAATAAAAAGTTGCGTTTGATATAGGGCGGTATCCCTGCGCTGAACTCCGCGGCATGATTAGATTTTGCAGAGACACGTCCTGCGGTCCGGCGAATGCCAGAATGAATGATTACATCATTAACCAGAAGATCAAACATTTGAATGGCTGTCTGAAGAAAACTGAAATCTCCAGTGCTGGCTTCAATTGAAGAGACAATAGTAGCGAGCATCCCGTCTTTCCCATCTGAGCCAATGAAACTGCTTCGAGCGAGGAATGGCCATACTCGACCGGGAATGACCGATATAATGGCATTTATGAATCGTAGACATGATATAATCGGTTGAAGATCTCGGTTAGATCCTCTTCTGCTAATAGTATTTTGCAGGCTCCGTTCGAAGATGTCGAAAACAACTGAAATTATATCACCATGGCGGTCAAGTCCGTCGCTAGCCATCTCAAGAATTCTTTTAGCCGCGGATTCGGTCCCGTTTCGCTTGGAAATAGTCTGCGCGGATACGATCAAATCGGCGAATAAACCAATAATCTCTGCTAGCACCTCGTCTTCCGGTTCGTTCTCTGACCTTCGACTATTAGTTGCTTGCTCTAGCCATATTCCAAGGAAACCAAGACAATTGTATTGATGATGCCACATGATTACAGCCGGTTTTGACTCGTTGACGACCTGGCCGACGGCTTCTTGTGGGATTATACAAGACTCCGCGAGAACCACCGCATTGGAACCCGACTCGTATCCGGCCATGTTTTTCGACATAAAGGTTTCCTGCATTGGGAGGGGCCGTATCAGACCAACGAAATTCGCGTTTTCATCTTCTCGGATGGGTTGGTACCCTTGGAAGCCAGGAGTAACAATCTGGGTATAAGTTTCCATGTTCTCCAGTTCCTGGGCAACATAAGGCAGACCATCGTCGTTAACAATGCTGGACCCTGAGAGCATCCGGCATATTTTCAAGAAGTTGACCGCTTCGTATGGGAACCGAGACTTCGCGACTCGGAATATACGGTTGATGAGGACGGGGTCTTGAATAAACACGGATCTAGGATCACAGCCATCACCTGATCCCGAGCACGACGCCCAATTACAATCAATTGTCGGGCCGGAGACTATACACAAGACGGACGATACCACCTCAGGAATATAATCCAAATGCTCGACGCTCGCGCGAATTAGATCCAAAAGCTCCAGTCTTACCCAACGGCTCATTAGGCCTCCATCTCCAGCAGCCGAGATTGGTTTAAGATTTTCAACCAGAGTGATAATGAAATCGAACACATGACAATGATCAACAGAGCTTGTCACCATGAGCTTCACAAAATCATCGTCAAATGCGGGGTTGCGTGCCTTCTCGAAAATATCCTCAAAAATGGATGGTTCTGCAACTCGCGAGGAGAGCGACGATGAAGCATTGCTATTGAATGTGTCCACAGCATGTTGGGCTTGCTGTAGTTCACGTTCCTCTTTCGTTGTGAGCGCGATTTCCCTCACCGAAAACATAATCATAGCAAAAGCGAAAATCATTGGCGCGGCGCTTAAACAGGCGACACTGGCTGCCTTTAAACATATTTCGTTTATTTCCCCAATGTTATCGCGAGACATGAAGAACGGGATACTATTATTCATCGATTCGGGAACGGCGGATAAGTGCGGCGCGGTCTCGAAAAATGAGGTTGAAGCCCGCAACTTGACAAATGACAGGGTCGCTACCGGGATGAGAGCCTGAAGGGGCCCGAGTATGGCGGCCTGCTCCTCCGTAGTCTATACGACGTTAGATATGTCAGATGCACCACAATTGGCATGAAACTTACTGGACGAAGCATTTCCAGGAAATCATATTCGGCCATTAAACGGAGCCAAGAAAGGAGCAGCTCTGCAGAAGGAATGGTCTTGGATAATTGAAGCTGGAGGATCAAAAATTGAAGGATTTGGCTAAGCTCTTCAAGAACGCTCGTTTGCCAGGCCAACTCGATTTCCACACTGGGCTCGTCAGAATGAGGCCATCCACTCCCAGCCTCCAAATCCCCAATGTGTGTTCGGACCGCTTCAATGCATTGTTTTATAGACACCGTGTCGGGTCCTTTATCGGATTGAAGCCCAAAAATTGATTTTCCCAGCTCTTCAAATTTCGTCTGGGTGAGCCCATTCCCGGAACTAGGAGGCTTTTGGTCATGGCTGCCAGGGACTCTTCCACGCAAACCCACACACAAGAGTCGTTGGGATAGTTTGAGAATATATCGCTTTTCCGACAAGTATATCAAGAACAATTTCAAATGCCTCAATTCCTCCACTGAAAAGCCGCTTGGTTCGAGATTTTCTGTTCCCCTGTACTTCAAAATCTCTGTAGCCTGAGCCCCTCTAGCAGATTGTGATAGACTGCCAGTACCAATAGCATCTTGTAGGCTCGTTGTCTCCTCCTCAGAAAACTGGCTTAAGAGCTGATCGCTGGGTCGATTTTGACGTTCGTAGACGACTATTCTAAGCGCGGAAACCTCGTCAATTTCTGTTCGCTTGCTCAGCCATGTAGCATCGGCCTTTATTTCATCTAGATCAAAAGACCCTCGTGTAGTTGCCGGCGCATGGATGGCGGCAGTTTTGGACTGGAAGTCGGACTTGGATTGTTCGCTCGGAGCAGAGAAAGGGCTAAAGGGATTGGAAAGAACGCGGATGCTCTCCGGGCAAGACAAGAATTTGTAAAGACTATCTGTTTCCCTTATGTCTTCTTTTGCATTCGCCAGTCGTAGGAAGGCCGACTTCCAAGATCTAAGAAACAGAGTCAGTAGAGTAGATTTACCGGTTCTTTAGCTAAACTGAGGCAGACATACATAAGTTGGGTGTCCCCAGAGAAGCATTCGTCCAGGGACGGAAAATACACCTCCGGCACTGGAGCCATGTGTTCTTCCACTATATCATGGCCCGTCTCTAAGAGCGTGTCGAGAGGGAATTGCTCTTGTCGCGCGGGGAAGCACAGCGGGAAACAAATCGATATCTCAGCATCAGAAGCTTCGCCTGGGAAAGTTTCCCGTCAACAAAAAGCTCGCCTGTTTGGGTTTAGCGCCATGCCGCGCATCCGGAGGCGGAGAAACCTGTTCCGGCGGAAAGCTTCACCTCCGGCGGCGGGGACGAAAAATAACCCATTCGAGTCATATATTCCTGACAGACTACGGAGGATACGAAGGGGCTGGAAGTCGGTGTCACCTTGTCAGTCTTATATAAGGGATCTCTATTTCCTCTCCACCGCTCAACTTACCCGCTCCTTCTCAGTCCTCTCGTTCACAATGGCCGCCACCGTCAGCGATTTGGTCGACCACTCGCCGCAGAACCCCACCAAAGCGCAGACTCGCGATAATGCGTCCAACTTGATATTGATTGATAACTATGACTCCTTTACATGGAACATATATCAGTATCTTGTTTTAGAGGGGGCGAATGTGACCGTGTTTAGAAACGACAAGATTACGCTACAAGAACTCATCGCAAAGAACCCCAGTCAACTCGTTATAAGCCCTGGGCCAGGGCACCCTGATTCGGACTCAGGAATTAGCAAAGATGCAATCCGCCATTTTGCTGGTAAAATACCTATCTTCGGTGTCTGCATGGGACAGCAATGCATGATATCTACATTTGGCGGGAAAGTCGACGTAACTGGGGAAATCCTGCACGGCAAAACCTCGCCCCTGAAACATGACTCGAACGGCGTTTATGCCACGCTCCCGCCCTCTCTACCTGTGACACGATACCATTCGTTGGCAGGAACGCAGCCGACCCTCCCTGAATGCCTCGAGGTCTCTTCATGGACCGAATTTGAAAATGGCAGTGGTCGCAAAATAATAATGGGGGTTAGACATAAAGAATACACTGTGGAGGGTGTCCAGTTTCACCCGGAAAGTATCCTGACCGAAAATGGGAGAACAATGATCAGGAATTTCTTAAATTTCCGTGGGGGCACATGGGAAGCAAATGGGGGTCTTGCTCCCCAACCCAGCGACCCTGTTGTAACCCCAAATGGGGAAGTAAAACCCACAACGAAACAATCAATCTTGCATAAGATTTACGCTCACCGGGAAAATGCTGTCAACCACCAAATGAAGATCCCTTCCCAAAGGCCAGAAGATCTGCAAGCTGCATACGACCTTGGAATATCCCCGCCCCAGATATCCTTCCCTGAACGTCTTAGACAGTCACCATACTCCTTGTCGCTTATGGCAGAAATAAAGAGAGCCTCTCCGTCCAAGGGCCTGATTTCGTCCTCTACCTGTGCCCCTGCTCAAGCGAGGAAATACGCTATGGCCGGAGCAAGCGTTATATCTGTTCTCACTGAACCCGAATGGTTCAAGGGGAGCATCGAAGATCTGCGGGCCGTACGCCAAAGTCTTGAAGGTCTCCCGAATAGGCCTGCTGTCTTGAGGAAAGAATTTATATTCAATGAATATCAGATACTAGAAGCTCGATTGGCTGGTGCGGACACAGTTTTACTTATAGTGAAAATGCTCGACATTGATCTCCTTCGGCGACTTTACGGATATTCTCGGAAACTGGGCATGGAGCCGCTCGTCGAGGTCAACACTCCTGAAGAGATGAAAATTGCTGTCAGCCTGGGCTCCCAGGTAATTGGTGTCAATAACCGCGACCTGACGAGCTTTGAGGTTGATCTGGGCACTACTAGTCGACTAATGGATCAGGTACCAAGCTCGACAACCGTCTGTGCTCTAAGTGGTATATCTGGGCCAAATGATGTCAAGGCGTATAGCTCTGAGGGCGTCAAGGCAATCCTCGTTGGTGAAGCACTCATGAAGGCTGAAGACACAAACCTCTTCGTCTCTCAGCTCTTAGGCGGCAAACAAGCTTCAGCTCCGTCAAACCCTAAACGACCTCTACTAGTCAAAATATGTGGTACCCGGACAGCAGATGCCGCGCGGACAGCGATTGAATCAGGAGCCGATTTAGTCGGCATAATATTGGCAGAGGGACGCAAGAGAACCGTCACCGATGATACTGCGCTGGAGATATCTAAAGTGGTCAAGTCAACACCTCGCCCGTCATGCTCAGCTGACGAAGCACCCAGTTCAATCAGCGATACTCCCTCCACTGGTTATTTTGACTACTCGTCTGAACTGCTCCGCCGTTCCGATCGTGCCTTGCTGGTCGGCGTGTTTTTGAATCAGCCCTTGTCCTATATAATAACCCAACAACGAAAGCTTGGCCTTGACGTCGTTCAGCTTCACGGGTCTGAACCAATTGAGTGGGCAAGTCTCATTCCCGTACCAGTCATAAAGAAATTTTCTCCCGGCGAGCCCGGGTTATCTCGCCCCGCTTATCATTCTCTTCCCCTTCTGGATTCCGGTGTAGGAGGGTCGGGTGAGAAATTGTCTATGTCGGCGGTACAAGAGTCCCTTTCAAAAAGTGAGAACCTCCGAGTCATACTTGCTGGTGGACTGGATCACTTGAATGTTGCCGACACGGTTCGGCAATTAGGCCATTATGGTGAAAGCGTTGTGGGTGTCGATGTGAGCAGCGGAGTCGAGTCAAACGGATCGCAAGACTTGGAAAAGATAAAAGCTTTTGTGAAAACTGCTAAGAGCTTGAGAGCTTAATGATATCCACGAAGCCGAGATGTTCATTTTTCGGGGCTTCGTTTTCCTAGATATATACCTATCAGTTAAATGAAACTTCACTTTCAGTCGCAGCTCTGTGCGCCTTCTTACGTTGTCATCCCAGTGTAAGGGGCCACTGCTAACAGCTTGTAGGTCAACGTTAGTGGCCCTTTAATGCATCCCTCACATCTTAACGGCAAGTTGACTACCATCTATTGATTCAACTGATACCTCCAATATATGACAAGCTCTGCGCCGTCCTCAGGCAGTGTTTGCACCGTGCCCTACTCTTAGTTCCGTCTCGGGAATTAACCCCTCGTCTTTTTGGTGAACACTACCGTTACCTCAAACTCACTTTGCTAGTGAATATCATTGCTTCTGTTAAATTTATTGCGTGTGTGAAACCAAATTTTGACCCGGACTTTCCCACTAAAAGCCTGTGGTGCTTTTGTTACCAAGATCTTTTCACTTTGCTTCCACAATTTCCTAACTAAATCACTTGGCCCCTTCGTGACCCTCTTCCAGTCGAAAATCCTCTTTATTCTTCTGCCGGCTTGGAATCAACGATATGGGAAAGACTTTCAGAAGCATCACTGCTAGTTTGGCGGGCGACTTTGGCCCGACTGCCGAAAAGGTGAAGCAGTGGATTGAGGCGAACGGCGGCAGATTTTTTAGAAGCCTCGACTCCAATGTCACCCATCTCATCGCCACCAAGGACGCTTTCCGCAAATCCAATCCGATAGGTATATTGCCATGCAACTTGTTGGGATTGATTGATTCAATCTCTCTTTCAATCTCCCTAGTTTTACTTGCTAGAATGCATCGTTAACCTGAGGGTCTACAGTTCGGGATGCAGGGAAGATCAGAGGCCTCAAAATTGTGAAACTAGAGTGGCTGGAAGACTCCCTCTTATCGAAAAGCAGGCGGCCCAAGCGCGAGACGGAATATCTATGGACCAAGAAGGGGTCTAAAGTCAAGAAAGCCATTACCAGCAAAAATAAAGGGGGTGCGGGCGTAGGTATGACCGCCCCTATCATGGAAGCTATTTTTATTAGGAGCTCATAGAAAATGGCACATAGGTGATGTTAAACAACCCCATCGTCGCCGTAGCGGAGGGGAGGAGGTTGGTAAGTACGGCGCGACTTTATTGCAGGGCTTGGTCTGCAGTCCAATTCACTGATGATATACACTGATGATATTTAGATGGCCATCACATATTCACCGATGCAAATGGATTTCGTTATCTGGTGACACTACTTCGCCCTTCTAGAGACGGCAAGTCAAAAGAAAAATATGTACTTCAAGTACGGTTTTTCATACTGTTGCGCTTTTAACATTCATCACGCGCATCCTATTTTATTTCCTGCTTCCCCCTTTTCTTTACTTCACGCACTAAATGCAGTCTAGCTCTACGAATCCGATTCGAAACCTCCCACATACGCAACATTCGTAAATATATACTCGTGTTGGAATAACCGCATCGGACCTCCTGGCTCCAGCAGGAAGTACATGGGATGTTGCCTTCCGTTCCTTTACCAAGCTCTTCAAAGCCAAGTGTGGAAAACCCTGGGAGACGAGGATGGATGATGTTGACCCGTTGCCGAAAAAAGATAGCACGGGGTGTATTTTGCACTCGGATGAAAACTGGTTCGTTTATGTTGCACCGCCCATCCCGGCTACCGCTTCGCTCACTCCAGAAAAAGCTGTTGAAGAATTTAGTGAGCAGAAGCATGGTGAATGACAGACTCGGGCGCGGCTACCGCTTCGCTCGCTTAAGGGGAAATGGTCGAGGGATCCAGTGATCCGAATTGTGGTGGAAAGCTAGCATCTGAGGGCTTTTCGGCATGAATTGGATTTGAAACTCTTCTGTTTAGGGCTCCATTTCCTTTTACATGCTGTAGTTGCAGGGTAGGGCGGGATGATTCACAGGAGAGAGGAAATGAAACGAAGGACAGCAGAGCAAGGATACTGAATGTTATCAGTTTCGCAATCTCTGAAAGCTGCAAGTGATACTTCATGATAAGCCATGATTTGGCGTTTCGAAACAAACATGCGATAAATTACATAGTCGTGGAATCAGCAAGGAAGCATTAAAGCTTTATCCCTTAGGGATATTTATAAAATTTGTTCAAAAACTCCTATCCCAATATCCCAATATAATAAACTTGACCATTGCGCCGGGGTTATCTTCTCGCGCCATCCCATGCGAACCTTTTTAAAACCCTTTTTTATGCCGACACACCGATTACAAGTAATCCTTCTTCCTGCTCGTCCTCGTGTACTGACTCAATGCCCATTCAACATCACCGCCAGAATCTTTCTCCAATGTTCCTCCCCTGATTTCGAATAATCTCATCGTCATCCGTGGTCCGACTTCAGCTAATTCAACAGACTGGTAACCCGTCTTAACAAACACATGGTGCCGGACCTCTATACTATCCTCGATGTTCTTGAAAGTGACAACTCTGCTTCCTAGCTTCCCATTCGCCTCCCGTGGGGGAAAGATGTGCTTCAGAATCTTGACGACACGGGCACCCAGCTTCGAAGTAAACCCTTCAAATATTAAGTGGGGGTAGCTTTCCGAAACGGTTCCTCGGGCGGAATTTGGAATATCTGCTCGTAGCATGACGTTGTGTAACGAGAAGCTGGCTGTTGGGCCGTGAGGAAGGTGAGAGACGGTTATAGCGGTTGGTGTACCACGGTGTTCGTGCAGCACGATCATATCTGAGAGTGCAGAGGCTTTGGCGCTTGCGAGTAGATCCGGAATGACAAGGTTTCCTCGATTTATCCGTATTGATGTTGGAATGAGTAATCGCATTTCTTTGGCGAAGGTACTGAGGCGTGCAGAGGGGGAGCGGGAGGTCGTAATGAGCGGGCGGGGATCAACGATGCCAGAGGTGAGAGCATACTCGTCGTCGAGGTCTAGAAGGTCGGAGTCTTTCGAGTTGGAATCTCCCGGTTTCGTTGGGAGGGACTCGTCGTACTTGAAATCCTCCCGTATCGTCTTGTCATTAGCTACGGAGGGATCTAATGGCTTTCCGGAGGCAAGAGAAGCTTTGAGCTTTGCGCGCTTCTCTGCTATGGAGGCATCGCGGAGAATGAGAGCTTTGCGGTAGAGATAGTCTCTGCGCTCACGGGCTTGGCGACGCTGCGAGTTTAAGTCAGAAAATGTTCACTATAAGTTTTAATTAAAAGGGGATAATATACATACAATCATTTTGGCCAACAGGTGGTGGTTCAAACACTTTGTGCGCTGTCTGGCTGGTAAAACATTCGGCGGTCTTTTTGATATTTCTATTTCTGAGTTTTTAGATATCGGACCGGCGTTGCGCAGTTGGTCTGCCGGGCCCGCCGTAGTGACATTCGCAGATTTCGGAAAGCTGAGCGATCCATCACCAACTCTGTTGTGACGACTCCCTTCATTTTACTGCCATCCGGGACTGTCACTCCCGTTTGCTCAGGTACTGATATCCAGCTTTTTAAAACCTTCTCTCTTTTTTTGTGCGAAATAGGTCTTTGGCCACAGCAGGCTAGTGGCGAGATCTTTCCATTCTCGCCCGGTGGCTATCTCTTGTCTCTTGTGTAAGTAAGCTGCCCTCACAGGCTATGTCATGGTTCTTATCACCGATTCGCTGCTCTTCCCCAAATTCTCAGGGCAGCTCCTGTAAATTTTCTACTTGGAACTGACTCTTTCTGGGTTCTATATCTCAGAGTGATTATCCTTTACTTCACAGATTGTGTCATTTTCTTTGGATGTCCGGTTTGCCATCGACCCGACAACGGAATCAGCGTGCGATTGCACAAACGACCGACCCTAAGGAGCAAAGGCAATAGGTGCTGGGGGAAGTGTCATTTCTGTCAAGATGGAGGCCTTTACTCATATGGGGAACCATTTGGTTTCGGACTCTGCCTCTACCATTAACGCTGGCGACGACATATCAACGGTTGACGGAGAGGAACACATCTTGAATATGGCTGCCGGACCCCGCAGACGCCGGCATGATGACGAAGACGAAATATCAGATGGGTTTGAGGATGACGATCTTGAAAGCATGGCTAGCGTTCCTGTCGATGGGATCAACAGGGCACCTGCCGTCAAACAGGAGGAAGAAAAAGAGCTACCTGCTCACTCATGCGCGTAAGTTTTGCTATATATATCCCGTGGATGCATCAAAAAGGCATGCGCTTCTGGTCGCAGCATACTAACCATGTATTTCTTTATTAGATATTGTGGGATTCATAACCCAAGCAGTGTGGTGAAGTGTCTATCCTGCACCAAGTGGTTCTGCAGCGCCCGTGGCAACACATCCTCCTCCCATATCGTTAATCACTTAGTCCGAGCAAGACATAAGGAGGTTCAACTACATCCCGAGTCATCATTGGGCGACACGATTCTTGAGTGCTATAACTGCGGTACCAAAAACGTCTTCCTTCTCGGCTTTATCCCTGCGAAGTCCGATACTGTCGTGGTGCTGCTTTGCCGACAGCCTTGCGCTGCGATGCCGTCTTCAAAGGATATGAACTGGGATACCACTCGCTGGCAACCGCTTATTGAGGACCGCTCATTTTTGCCTTGGCTTGTGAGCTCTCCATCTGATCAAGAACAGCTTCGCGCCCGGCATTTGAGCCCTCAAATGATCGCGAAGTTGGAGGAGATGTGGAAAGACAATGCAGGGGCTACCGTGGAAGATTTAGAGAAGGCTACCAATGTCGATGACGAGCCTGCGCCGGTCCTTCTTCGATATGACGACGCGTACCAATATCAGAATGTTTTCGGTCCGCTGGTTAAGATTGAAGCTGACTACGACCGTAAATTAAAAGAGGCTCAGTCTCAGGATAACTTGATCGTGCGTTGGGACCTCGGTTTGAACAACAAGCATCTTGCAAGTTTTGTTCTTCCAAAGCTAGAACTTGGCGATGTGAAGTTAGCTGTTGGTGATGAAATGCGCCTCAAGTACACGGGAGAGTTACGCCCTAAATGGGACGGCGTTGGCTACGTCATTAAGATTCCTAACAACCAGTCCGACGAGGTCACTATCGAATTGAGGACCAAAGGAGATCATAAGTCCGTTCCCACCGATTGCACGCATAATTTTACGGCGGATTACGTCTGGAAGGCAACGTCCTTTGACCGCATGCAGCTAGCGATGAAGACGTTTGCTGTCGACGAGATGAGTGTTTCGGGTTACATTTTCCATCGACTTTTAGGGAACGAGGTTGCTGCAGGACCCATGAGGACGCAAATGCCCAAAAAGTTCAGTGTACCCGGTCTTCCAGATCTCAACAGCAGTCAAACCAACGCCGTCAAGAGCGTTCTTCAGAAGCCTTTGAGCTTGATTCAGGGGCCTCCGGGCACCGGAAAAACCGTCACCTCCGCTAATATCATCTACAATTTGGCGAAAATAAACGGCGGTCAAGTATTGGTTTGCGCACCATCTAACGTTGCAGTAGACCAGCTTTGTGAACGTATTCATCGAACTGGTTTGAAGACTGTTCGTGTTACGGCCAAGTCACGGGAGGATGTCGAATCTCCTGTGGGCTTCCTTTCCCTCCATGAGCAAGTCCATAACAACGACAGCAACATCGAACTTGTTAAACTTAACCAGTTAAAGAGTGAACTAGGAGAGCTGTCTAGCCAAGACGAGAAAAAGTTCAAACAACTTGTCCGCGCTGCGGAGAAAGAAATCCTGAGCAATGCGGATGTTATTTGCTGCACTTGCGTTGGTGCTGGCGATCCTCGCCTTGCGAAATTTAAATTCCGGACCGTACTCATCGATGAATCGACTCAATCAGCGGAGCCCGAGTGCATGATCCCCCTTGTCCTCGGTTGCAAACAAGTCGTGCTTGTCGGTGACCATCAGCAGCTTGGTCCCGTTATCATGAATAAGAAGGCGGCTAAAGCTGGGCTCAATCAATCTTTGTTTGAGCGCTTAGTCATTCTTGGATGTGCACCCATTCGACTAAACGTACAATACCGCATGCATCCATGTTTGTCCGAGTTCCCGTCGAACATGTTTTACGACGGTTCCCTGCAAAACGGTGTAACCGAGTCGGAACGTCTTCTCAAGGACGTTGACTTCCCCTGGCCTGTGGCGCACAATCCTATGATGTTCTGGTCGAACTTGGGCAATGAGGAAATTTCAGCATCTGGAACTTCTTACCTCAATCGTACCGAAGCTGCCAATGTGGAGAAAATTGTTACCAGATTTTTCAAGGCTGGCGTGAAACCTTCCAGCATCGGTATCATCACACCCTATGAAGGACAGCGTAGTTACGTTGTCAGTTCAATGCAGGCTACCGGCACTTTCAAAAAGGAACTTTACAAAGAAATCGAAGTTGCGTCAGTCGATGCGTTCCAGGGCCGGGAGAAGGATTACATTGTGCTTTCCTGCGTTAGATCCAATGACCATCAAGGTATTGGGTTCTTGAGTGACCCACGTCGACTCAATGTCGCTCTTACTCGTGCAAAATACGGATTGGTTATCCTAGGTAACCCGAAAGTATTGTCGAAGCATCCTCTGTGGAACTATCTGCTAGTCCATTTCAAAGAGAAGAATTGCCTCGTTGAAGGGCCATTGTCAAATCTGCAGGTGTCGCTTGTGCAATTCAGCCGCCCCAAACAGGCTTATCGCGGGCCACAGCGCTTCCAGGTGGCGTATAACCACGCATCCAATATGGCTAGTATGGTCAACGGTAGGAATGGCCACCGCAACGATTACCACGACACCGGATCCGTGGCTAGTTACATTCCTGACGACGTCTCTTCCGTCCACTCTTCTGCTCTCGGAGGAGTTGCCATTCCATCTGGATATCCTCACATGTTCCGCAACTTTGCCGATCCGTGGCCGCAACTTCCTGGCCACCGTCGCGCCAACGGATCTAGAGGGAAAGCTGCCCCTAGCGTCGCTGGTGAATCAGTAGCGGCTACTGAGTCTGATGTGACAGGCAGCGTTGTCGGGCAAGGTGGTGTCAGCCTCACTGGCCTAAGTATCCACGATGTGAACAAACAGGCAAGTATGAGCCAATCGGACCGCTTGAAGCGCTATGTCGAGTCTGGCGGCCGTCCAGAGCCATTCAAAGCTGGGCCTGGCGATAACGGCAGTATCTTTGGCGGGAGCTCAGCAAGTATTCGCGTTCCTCGAGGTGCCCGTGGTCATCCAAATGATGACGATGACGCCCGCAGCGTTTCAACTGCATTTGCAAGTCAGATTGGCGGTAATTACGACTGATCTTGTAATGGGTTGCATGTTTTCATCCCCATCAGCCGGAGCTTGCATATGTTGCTGAAGCGAGCATGACCTTTTTGAGTTGCCGTGATGAGTATGCTTTGCAAATATCCGAACGCACGAATTCGAGGCTCGCTGTTTCTCTGGTGCCTGTCGCTTATTGCAGATGTTCGGAGGATACAATTTTTTGGTTCGAGATCCGAATACAGTGGTTACTGCTCCTTTGGATCAAGCTACCACAATCTTACTATATGAGCGAAGTCGTTACTTGCATGCAAGCTACCTACCTGGCCCATTGCGGTTCCTATCCGCTTAGATGTGTTGGCTCTTGCCTAGCTCAACCAGATTCTGGTGGCTTTGATGGACACGGAGCTGTGGGGAGCCACAGCAGATGGTGGTTGGTCGTGCACGACATGTCGTGGTGTGGAGGTAGAAAGGTGATTGGATGCTTAATAGCTACTCTTATTACCACATCGCTTCTGGGGATGTGAACAATGTTATCGGGTAGTTTTATATTGTCACAATCCTGGCAACGCTGATGGATGGATATGGCTATTGGTGGAGGTTCTCACAAGAAAAGACTACAAGAAAATATTTAACAAAAAAAAGGGGCGCAGTGCAGAAAACAAATTGAAATATTACAGTGGCCTTTTTTGAGGTAGAGCAGTGGTGATTGTGGATGTGTATGCAGTCTGTTTATGTTGTGTTTTTTATCCTTAAATTGATCAGACAATAGCTGCGAATTATACTTGCTGGTGTGTTTTTCCCCAAGATCTTTGCAATGGATATCGGTAGCCTTTAATTCTTACTTCAGCATGAGATAGTAACTATTGGTCCTTAAAGAAACTAATATATCGAACTATCGTTTCTGGCAACATAAGGGTTCGTATACTGCAAACAGATGTCTAAGTACGAGTTGAATATCGCTTCATCAATTGAAGAGCGAAGTCGAAATAGGGCTGAAATAAGGTTATCCCTCCTACCACAGTCAATCAACCTGCAGTGCCACATGTAAGTCCGAAACGGTAATAATATGCTTTGTAAATCCATTGCTCGTTCCAACAGGGTAATAACCAGCTTCTTTTCTAGTTTTGGATCGACGCAACATCGTCTCATTTTCACTCTGGCAAAGTAGCCCAGAGTTCATGCCCGTCATGGGCTCATGGCCCAGTTTGGTTCCAATCTGTTGCTTGGCTTGCCTCAAAAAGTTAGTTTAAAACCTTACTGTGACGTCGGATGCTTCCCCGCTGCAACATCTTCACCCCGGATGCCAATGTCTGCTTTTTATCTTTCGTTTGAGCGATGCGCAAGGGACGGAGAAATCTTAATAAAACCTACTGGCTCCTCGATGGTTAGAGCTTGGGCCCAATCTCTTTCTGCTACCGGTCCACTACTCCTGATCCGGAAGCATTTACGAACAGCCCTGGAGCTGGGAGACGCCACGGACTCGGGCATTACCAGATTCCTCTTTGCAATAAATCGTTTCTAAATGGACGTACCAGCGATAGCAACCGAATTAAAGACCTTGTAATCAAGCTAGACCAAGAGACGATGACACTTGGCCCTGTATCGTCAATATACGCCAGGGTTTGGCAACCACATTCTTCCTAACCGGACCTATTACTGTGAATCCAGATCGGTTGTACAGGAAAGATAAGCTTATTGGAGACTTAATTTTTACCGGGAGCCTCAGGTTCTTCGGAAATACCGCTGACTGCTTGTCTCGGTAAGTATACGGACGATATCACTTGCCCCTTTGATTTGATTTCTATTTTTGACTTGAGACTTGCTTGATACGCTAAATGCTTATTCCGTAAACTGCTTGACTGACTTGAATTTTGCCGTAATAGCTACTGTTCGATACTTTTCTCTTGTGGGAATTACTTTGTCTTGAATCCTTCAATATCAACCGGAAGACATATTGGCTCTCTTGAAGCCATCTAATCTAATTCTTCGATTTGATTCATATTTTACGCTTTATTGCGCTCAATTTATAGTATTGTTTTTACGGATAATTCTTTAAAAGTGGTTTTGTCTATCTATTTGCCTGTTTACTTCCTCCCTTTTGCATTTCTCCTCCATTTGTCCAATGGACATTTAATGGTAACGGCTCGGGAGAACAATACATGTTGGACCAGTCCTGCTACTCTTCCGGTTCGTTTTCTATGCAACTTGCGGTCGCCAATTGTATAGCTGGAGAGTCTCACATACGATCTTTGTTTTGCCCTAGCACGCTTGTTTACAGAGGTTTTCCCCGAGCCTCTCATTTTCTACGCAAATATCGCTTTAAGCCACGGGCTTTCGAGCTCGCTACCCGCTATATGAGGAGCGGTTCAACGCTACTCGATTCTATTCTATATATCCTTCTTCTATAGTGGTGGATGGCCGGAATAACCGTCCAGCTACTTCGCCACAATACCTTATCAGAAGGACCATCCGCTAAGGCAACAGGTCAAGTTGACCAACTTTCAAAATGGCTGCAGAAACGTCAACAAAAGGGCAAAATCGACGATCCTCAAAGGAAGGCACTACGAGAAGTCATAACGACGACAATATAAAAGCTTCAGAGAAGGTACTTTCTGCATCTGTCTTGGCAGATGCTGCCAGAGTATCCGTCCTGGATGCGGAGGGGAGAGAACGGCAATTTGAGGATATATATAAGCCATTCGATATTGGGGGGAAAAAGCGAACCTTGATCATTTTTGTTCGACATTTCTTCTGCGGGGTAAGTTTAACAGACACGTTTCTGGTTGAGTTTATCCGCGTTCTTTCCTATTTCGGTTACTTATGTACCGATACAAAAAAAAGGGAAGAGGAGAAAAGACTGGGCGAAGTTGCGTGTCGTGTCTTGTATAGGAAATGTTTGGAGATATCCAAACTCTCAGAAGCTAACATCCAATCTTTCACAGAACTGCCAAGAATACATCAGCGCTCTAGCCTCCTCTATTCCGTCCCCATCGCTACTCCCACCAGACACGAGTGTCGCCATCGTTGGCTGCGGCGCCCCTAGCCTTATCGCTATGTACACGGATGTAACGCATTGCCCATTCCCTATATATACCGATCCCAGCAGCCGTCTCTATTCCCTTTTTGGCATGACTCGGACTTTGGATAGGGGAACATATGTTCCCGAGCATAACCAGGCCTCGCTCGCGACGCTCGTGCTTCGAGGAATTACCCAGGGCCTCAAACGGCTGTTCGCAGGCGATATGTTGAAATCCGGTGCTATGCAGCAAAATGGAGGGGAGCTTCTGTTTGAAGCTGAATTTGCAGACGCAACAAATTCCAATGATGACAGGATTAAAGTCAACGTTCCCTTCTGCAATATCATGCAAACTACCAGAGATCACAGCGAGATTTCGGTTTTGAGAGCCATTCTTGGTCTTGATGAGAAGGAGCAGTGAGGCGAGCCTGGGAATAACCTGAACAGAAGTATATACGCAGTATACGTTTTTATATATACTCCCTTTTACTTCGCTCGTTGGTTGTTAGGAATGTCTTCTTGTATAATTTACTTTTGTGTCCTGCATGTATTTACCCTACAAATGCATTCTTCTTTTCTCAGGTTTCTCTCTTTTTAACATTGGTGTTGATACGCCTTTAATATTGGATTTTGATGGAAATCAATGCCATTTACACAGTTTTAGCTTTTACATTGAGTCTAGGATTATATAACCGTTAACTGAGTTCTCCCCATCCCTACTATATCAAATACACTCCGTGTGGCTTTTATCTACTCATTTCAGTACAGTGCAAGCGAGATGATGGCCGTCTCAGGTTTATATGAGCAATGTATCTGCCAATATCACTTCTACAAACCTAGGTATCTATTTCAGCATGATCGGTCAATGTGAAATCAATGGACTGCGAAACAAACATATTCGTCAAATCGGGGGTAATGAGCCGCTTTGACCGGTATTGCCATACTTATATTATTATAACTCGCTCAGGGTCTTATTAGCAACTAACTACATTAATAATAACGAACCAAGGCGCAGCCATCTACCCTGGTACTATTCTCATACGAAGCAAGTCCCTCGACTTATCAAACTTTCGGCAAAAAATAGTCTTAGCTGCACGTCTGAATGCTCAGCAGAATCCATTCGTTTGACTCATGCATCGGTGTTCCCCGCGTATTCTGCAGTGTGCTCTATACGCATCACCTATGTACAGCACAATATCACCCGGCTGGTTATATTTCTCCCCTGATTTTACCATCCCCATCACCACGTGTTGAGTTTTTGAATATAATGAATGTCACTGTGTGATAAAGCAAGGGGTAGGCATATTCAAGTCCTGGGACGTAAAGAGGCGGGGTTGCATGTCAACCCAGGTTGTATGAAGGTCTCGGCGAACATATTTGCAATATAGTTTCAGTACCCTTTTTTGGGTGAGGAACTCAAAGTGTAGTTAGTAGTGCTGAGCTTGCGACAGTAGATTTGTTATGGCTCCCTGTCAAGCCTGTCAAGTGATTTAAATAAATGAAAGGAGTGAGAATTTGGTTTGGAACTTGTGGCTTGGTTTCACTATTGAAGGCTGTAGTGCTGTCGCTCTGCTTGCTTTCGTATAATTCAATACTAACAGATGGTTCAAGGGATTTTGAGGTTGTAATGGGGAAACTCTGAAAGTGTTCATCCAAATGGATTGATGAAGGGGTATGCACCAGCTTCAGACTGGCGAAGCTTTCTGAGCTCCGCCATGACAGTCTTTGGTAATTCAATCCAATTCTTCTTGGACCTAGGTTGGGAGATATCAAATTTTAAAAAATCTTGGTTGCAGTTTGACAGGTTCAACTGATTTGAACGTCGCTTCGCATTTTGCGGTGGAGTTGAAAGTAGTAATACCGATGAGTAACTTACCTGCTGCAAAAGGTGATACTACATGGCCATACAAACAAAAGGAGACCAGGGTAAATGATAATTGGTCTCCGTTTCCACTGAAACGCTAAATATATATAGAAACAAACGATTACCACGTGTTTGAATCTATTTACTTTTTTGTCCAGCGCGGCGGTCAAAGACGCCAAACGCCACCAGATTCTTAGAGCCGTGGCATAGATTATATCAAATGAAGGTTTGCTCTCAGCGGATTCTAGACATAACAATATATAAATTAATATGTGCTTATACAATTAGCTTGCTATATTCCAATGGGAGATTGTGGAAGCTAGATCGACGGGATAACGCGGATATTGTCAGTATGGTCAATTAAGAGGGATTTGTACATATAAAACATTTCCTTTGTTCTTCGCAATAAATCATAATTGACTTCCTCAAAGCTTTATTGCAATCATAAGCAAGAAATGGTAGCTAGTTGAAGTTGATCTTGACAACTTCTATCGGGAACTTCAACCTGCAATAACAGCTCATCGGATAGGTCCCCCTTCGAACCAAATTGAATTAAATGAGCTGTTGGGTATATTCTTCCAACCGAATTCAGTTCGCCGACCTCCTTTGCGATGTCTAGAAGTCGCAAGTCCTCTTGGAACCCAGGAGTTATGCGGGTTTGCCGGGTTTTGCGCCGCCTTGGCTGGTCTCGGCTCGGGTCCAAATACAAATATCCATACATTTCCACGGCTAACCCGGGCGGGGTCCAGAAACTCTCAAGGTGCGTTGATCACTTGACATGAACTACTTATAAGCATTATCGCTGATCTGCTCGGCCCCTGGTCCCTGGCAGCTAGCTGTCAGGGACAGGGAAGGTACTTAATACTCAAACAGGGGTTAATTGACGGTTTGCTGATCTAATATTCGGAACGCAAAGCACGGCATCAATGGCCATATAAAATATTGTGAGAGAAGTTAGCTGAGGCGTGTGGGTGGCGCGTCAAGCAACCTTCTCAGAGACAAAACCGGCATATTGGCAATACTCCAGGGGTTATATAGCTCATGTTTTTCTTCAGTTTCCGATTGCTGTTCCTTTGTGTTTTAAAAGCGTATGTAGTTATCTCGGTTCTTTCCCCGCATCTCGGCTCAAATAGCATGCTCGAAAGAATACTCCCATTATATCGAAAGACTTATTCGACCTCGGTCGTTGGGGTCTAGAATATTTGGCTTATTGGACGAGCTTTCCTGAGCCTACTGCCTCGTTTTTTCCCAGCAATATGATCCAGATGTTCCCAAGATGACATGGCCGAGAGCAGCCAGCTTCTATACCCTTTGAGCAGCGGGGATAGCTTCTAGCCCGCACTGAGACACAAATCTGGGCAAAATTACCCCGCGAAATGGTAAGCGAATCCATTCTTTTGGGACGTGCATCGATCACGAGTATCGATGAAGTTGGTTTACCCCAGGCATATTCACCAGGGGGGACTTCTAGGGCTCTTCATTTGATTCCTGAACGGAGGCCTTTAGTAGTAAATTAAGCACGCACCGTCTCCTCAATCCTCCTATCGCAGCTAATCTTGCTAATTCCCGATTCGTTTATTCAATCAACGTGCCTAGACGTTGTTCATTTCTGGGGTAATCCCTTCATTAATTTCTCTTCTCATACCATTGTGTCTAGGCCAATTCGACGGGCTTTCCGCTGTCAAGCCCTTTGCAGGTGACAACAATAGGAGTCTAGACGCGAGGCCTGGAGATGAAACTCTAGGTATGTGGCTTTTCTGGGGAAAGGATTATTCCTATATTCGTGAGGCCCTAGACAGTTATAAAAGGGCTCTCGTTTCCTGTGTCAATTGTCGATCATAACCATACACAGCTCAAGCATCGAAAATCTTCAGGACTAGATCAAATACACAGTTATTATCGCCAGAATGCTCTCCGCTACTGCCCTTCTTCTGCTTCCAGCCTTGGTCTTGGCAGGCCCAGTTAATCGCCGCCAGGCTCCCAACCCGGAAGAGATCCAAATTATTGAAACTGGACATTCCGGCAACGGCTGTCCCCAGGGCACCGTTAGCACGCTCATCTCCGAGGATCGCACAGTGAGTGTTTAACAAATCCCTTTGTTAGTAATTCTTACTGACCACTCCACCAAGGTTGTCACTTTTGGGTTCGATGCGTTCCAGGCATACATTGGGCCTAACACTTCACCAGCGGACCATAGCAAAAACTGCCAGCTTCACTTGCAGTTGCAGTATCCAGGAGGCTTCCAGTACTCTATCTTGGACGCGACCTATCATGGTTACGCCCGTCTCGACGAGGGAGTGACTGGAACTTTCTTCTCCACTTATTTTTTCTCACGAAGCGCAGCTGACACCGTAAGTCAGACTTCTTTTCATCAGAATGCCCTTGAATTGTTTGTAGGCGAGTACTCACAGCGTACCAAGTCAAGCACCCGGACTTCCATTTCTGGCCCTGAATGGTTGGAAGGCGACATCTATACCAAGAGTGACCAGGTCGAGAATACCGCGGTAGTCTGGTCCCCCTGCGGTGCTGAGGGAATGCTCAACATCAACAACCGCATTGCTCTTACATCGCGGGATAGAGAGGCCTCCGGGGCGCTGTCAAATGATGACGCCACTGTTGCCTTCACTCATCAACTGCATGTGGCATGGCGCACCTGCGATGGGTGAGTTTGCTTTTTATTTTCGCATCCCACACGAAATGGCTTTGACTGACAGGTTCTCCAGCGAGGACGCTGATGGCGGCCACGATGACATTGGCCTCGGCGACGTCGTCTCTAATATACATCGTGGTTAGAAGTGGTAGAGGTACCCTGAAGCACGTTAAAGTAGTTGATAGGGCCGATTTCATTGGCCTCCCTCAATTTTCAAACAAGCTTTGCATGACAGGGGAAGAGTTGCTGAAGCCGGGTCTCGAGAGCGAATGGTTTGATGTCTTCCATGTATATATTCTGGAATATATTGACCCGTATTTAACGAGAATATGACAATATTCTGCAAGAAATGGTGTTTAACGTGTCCGAGAGTTCTCCTGGAGTAAGCCATTTGTTTTTGATTAAGGATTAATTAGTGAGAAGCCCCATGCAAAATGTAAACGAGGCATCAGGCAACGTAGCCTCAAGGATGTTCATTCCAGCATAGTAGCTTGTAAGGGAAAGAGCAAAATACTCCATTTCAAATAAAACAATAATAACAGTAAGTAGTTTCCACACATACAAACCTCCTATGACGACCTCTTCAGGAATTTGGTGGGCAATGTAGACTGCATCGTATTCGTGAGGCTCTTCTTTAGATGAAGTGGAAAGAAGGTGCGCACGTGATATTCTAGAATGGATGCGGGCCGATCTAGAAGCTTTATTAATAGAGTTAAAGTTTCTTGGCACATTTCGGCAATCCAGCCACATTAATACCGAGTCACCAAGCAAACGGTCCTCCTCAAGACCCCGAAGTGATGAAAATAATGAATTGAATTGAGAGCAAGGTTTGTAATACACGGAGTCGCTGCCGTGATCTAAACTGTGCGCAGGGCAATTAGAGGAGCAGTGCCTCTCCCTCATCTCACTTAGCATCTGGATGCTTGAGATGACGACGATCAAAAAAGAAAACATCAAGAAAGGGGGAAAAAAGAAATTCGACGTGAGCATGATTCGAACATGCGCCCCCGAAGGGAAAAGATTTCTAGTCTTTCGCGTTAACCACTCCGCCATCACGCCTGATTTGTTATGGAGGTTTTAGCTCTCGGCTAACCTTATCCTTGCCATGCATATCCACATTGACACGGGACGGTTCATCAATGCGGCGACCTCGCTGCAAGAACTACTTGACCACTTTAACAAACGGATTTCGAAAGAGCATGAAAACGAGGGCATATCCATATCTTATGTTCAATAAAGTCTTACCAAAATATTGTACTAGAGCAAGCGCATCATGAAATCACCACGCCGAGGCAAATTTCTGCGGGCCGGCATATCGGTCCCTTTTAGCAGCAAAGGAAAAGTTAAAATAACTAGCATAAATAAACGGCAACTATATACGAAGCAAGTTTTAATTGACAGATTTTCACAGAAGTCATTGTTCGCAAACATTGTACGAAGTAAATGCCATTGACCCTAATGACATTCCTCATCGTACCCCGGGGAGTATTTACTTCTACGAGATGCTCAGGACGGGAAAATATTTTGAGCCGGCGAAATTCAATAGATATTCAGTCAAGGGAAAAAGGAGTCTTACGCGCCCGGCTTTCTAACAGTTTGGGGGGTGTATCTTACGTTTTTAGTCTTCTTCATGAATTGTGACACCTGTGGCTCCCAATGTAGCGCCAAAGAATAAGTTGTTCCGTATCAGGACCTTCGGTCTCACTGTCTCAGATCTATGATTCAATTAACCGCGCGAAGGGCTCAAGTTGCTAATATCCTTTCAATATTTTGCCATTTACGAAGAAAGCTGACTCTCATTATAGCAGTCGAACTTGGGATCGTCTCCAGAGACATGATGGCATAGTGGTTGAGCCAAAAAGTCATCCATTCCCCGGAAATGCCGAAACTACCGGATCCCGATAAATATGTAACCCCGCGCGCGGGGGGCCGCCCGAACCCCCGCGCGCGCTTAAACTATACTACGCAATTATGTACTTCAGTTAGGTAAGTCCTAAGTAGGAAAAGGAGAAAAGGTTCAAACAGGGACTCCTTTGTTGTGAAGCCCTCCCCCCTTGCCTCGAAGTCTTCGCATACTTCTTCAATTCAGAAGTGATTATTTCAAAGAAAAGAAAAAGGGGCAAATCCATACTCTCCTTCACACACCTAATACACACAGCCACACACCCACAATGCCACCACCACAACCAACGCCAACCCCCTCATTCAACCCCCCAACCTATCCAGATCTAAAAGACAAAGTCGTCCTACTAACCGGAATCGGCCAATCCGGCGACCCAGACATGTGGGGGAATGGCGCAGCCGCCGCCCGCGTCCTAGCCGCCAACGGCGCCAAAGTGTTCGGCTGCGACCTCAATCTCTCCGCAGCAGAGCACACCCAACAGCGCATCCAGGCCGAGGGGGGTGACTGCACCGTGACGAGCGCTGACGTGACCAAGGACGCAGATGTGAGGGCGCTGGTGGAAGCGTGCCTGGCACGCTACGGCGGGCGCATTGATGTCTTGGTCAACAACGTCGGCCGATCGGAGCCAGGCGGGCCGGCGGAAATGTCTGAGCAGGCGTGGGATCGGCAGGTGGATGTTAATCTCAAGTCTGTGTATTTGTGCTGTCACCACGTGCTGCCGATTATGGAGGGGCAGGAGGGGGGTGGTGCGATTGTCAATGTTTCGTCGATTGCTGGGTTAAGGTACATTGGGAAGCCGCAGGTGGCGTATAGTGCGACCAAGGCGGCGGTGATACAGTTTACTAAGGCTACGGCGGTGATTTATGCGAGGAGGGGGGTTCGGCTGAATGTTGTTGTGCCTGGGTTGATACATTCACCGCTTGTTGGGTTGTTGGCGGAGAAGTATGCTGGAGGGGATTTGGAGGGGTTTGTGGAGAAGAGACATCAGGCGGTGCCGATGGGGATGAT
This sequence comes from Helicocarpus griseus UAMH5409, assembly GCA_002573585.1. NCBI lineage: Eukaryota > Fungi > Ascomycota > Eurotiomycetes > Onygenales > Ajellomycetaceae > Helicocarpus > Helicocarpus griseus. The sequence continues at coordinate 99,086 of PDNB01000077.1, read as the reverse complement.
GGGGAGTTCATTTGATGTTGCATATTCCGTGGCCTTCCTAGCTTCTGAGCACGCTAGGTATATTACTGGCCAGAAGATTGTTGTAGATGGGGGGATTACTTCGTCAACTGGTTAGTTGATAGCGTGTGTGTTGCGCGTGCGTTGTGTCGTCTTGAATAAGGAAAGGGGCGTGATAATCGGGGGTCCAGGTTGCCAGTGTTGAAGGTCATATCAGAATTAAAGAAGAGGGGCACAAGCTCATATCCATTCGCAGCTTTAACCAGCCTTCAATAACCATTTCTCTATCATATCTAGATAACAGTGATATTGTGTATGAACTTAACAAAACTGAAAACGATCCCAGTGGAAGACTATGTTGCAGATAATGCATATGCGGAGCGCAGTATACGCAATAACGCGCATATGAAGAGCACTGCCTATTCAGGTAGCAATGACCTGCAATACAAATGTTAGGCAGATGGGTATCGCATGTACGGGCATACATACACATATCTCCAGCAGAATTTATTCATTCAAGCCTTCCATCCCATCCCTGGGTTCTTCAATCCAGACAGGCATTCGAAAAGAGACGAGTGACAAGATGCAACAGAGAGGAAACGAAAGTTAAAATCAATCACATAATAATAGTTGTCGAGAGCAAAGAGCGATCCGCCCGCATGGAATAACACTTCGAGATAAAATATTGACAATACGCCACGAATATAATATCAAAAACAGAAAGCGAGAGTAATGTGTCAGTCCCTCTTTCATGAGGTGTTGATAAAATGCAATCAGAAAAAAGCGCAAAAACCCACAACAGAAAAGTTTATACCCATATGCTTTAATACAAAGATTATGAAAAAAGAAATGAGACATTTGGCCGTTGGCAAGCACCCATAGTGCTAGAAGTAAAAAAGACAAAGAAATCAGCGAGCTATCCCTCGGCAAACACAATGTGCCCCATTCTATCCGTATCTTTCCCATATTATGCAAAGTGAAACTTATCAAAGTAGTGTATATTAATAACAGAGAGTCCTGTCAAAACCTCCCGATCGACAATGACCTATTAAAAGTGAAAAGAAAAAAAAAAAAAAAAAAGAAGAACGCCGGTCCGCTTTAATTTTAAACAAGGGGTTATTGGTGTCGTTACGGGTCGTCAAATGTATGGTGCAATGAAGAGTCGAGCCAGTCGAGATCACACACCACGGCCCGAATCCATCCGGATGATTTGTTAACCAACCGTCCTGGACTCTAGGCCAGATACATGAGTCACGCTTCGTGCGCCCTCACGTTGCATTTTTCACGCTAGAGATGGAAGAGCCTGGGAAGGGCCATCGGTGAAAATAGATGCTCGGTTTCGAGGCCGAAGATCTTCTGGTTTTCGACTTGAGTCCTTCGCCTTTTCCCAATCTCGATCACTGTCCCTCTCCTTATCCCTGTCGTTTGACAACGCACGCTTGGTCAGCGTCTGTCTAAGCTGCCCGAAAATACCAATTCGTTCTCCTCTGGACGCATCAAGATTGGCACGTTGGGCCGGGACAGGGTCGAATTTGGTGATTTTGCAAAAGAGAGTCGAGAACAGATATTGGTCACCGCTTCCATCGTAGAGAGGCAAATACCGGTATCCTTGCGATAGACTACTCAGTTTTGCAGTGAAAGTGGCAAGTTGCACGCTGTTATTGCCGCCGAAGCTGCGTCCGTCGGGAGAGTTGCGAACAACCCAACGGACAAAGACAAGGTCTGGGTACTTGGTTTCTAGAGAAAGCTTGAATCGGTCATTGAAAACGGGATTGTAGCCATTATGCTGTTCAATCTTTGTTCGACGACGGTGAGGCTGGCCAATGCCAGACATGCCGTTGCGGGCAGAGGTGTTGACGCCCCCTTCACCGAACGCTAGGCCTTTCTTTTTGTCATCAGCACAAAACATCTCTATTTCTATATATGGATTGATACTGTCGTCAGGAGCCATTCCTTGCAGTCTTGGAAGTTGCTGTGCTGATATGATATCAACCGTGAACTTGATCAATTTCCTGTCAACTTTCGGTTTCGCATCGCCACTCAGAGCAAGCGACCTTGGAGAGGGAGACGTCCGCAGGCTATCGGGCTTAAGAACATAGCCAGTCTGGTCAATGCCAGCGGCAAACATTGCTTGGTTCATTTGCATCCCGACATCGTATGTCTGCCAGTTCATTGCTACCATTTGGACACCTCTTCTCCAGAATATGTTCGGGTCAAAATTTGAAGAGCGAAAGCGATAGTTTGAGGGATAGACACGTGCAATGAAAGACTTGTTATGAGCCTCTAGTAGCGCCTTGTCCCCCGGGTTGCTGCAAATTTTCTCGAAGGATCTTTCAGAGAAAGAATATACATGATTGAACTTCTTACTTTCCGGCGAGTTGAAGTTTTGCCATTTGTAGCCCCTAGTATATACGCCAAGTTCAGCAAGTTCTCGGGTAATTCGGCTCTTTTGCTGTTTTCTCTTTTCTTTCCTTCCCGAATTCGCTAGCTGGCCTGCATCGCTATCGTCGGACGCACTACTGGCGCTCGTCGTCGTAAGCGAACGTCTTCCAGCCGTCCACGATGTCAGGCTACTCGCATCGACGGACTGAGTTGCCTGTGGGAATGGCAAACTGACGCTCTCTGGGACAGTAGTACGGACAAAAGGTGAGCTGGAACTGCGTTTGCGACCGGTAGTCTGCGGGCTCGAAGTAGCCAACTGCTCTTCCTCGTCTGCGGTTTTGACTTTGACAAGTATGCGATGCTTTAAGTCATCCGGACAAGGTAATATGGGGCAATTTGTCAGAAGAGGCTTGAGAAGAAGCTTGTCGCCAAAAGTTTCCTTCATGATTTCGACCATCGCAAGCTGTTGAACAGGGGAACAATGAACCTCAAGTGAAAGTATTAGCGGGTATTCAGACGCCTGAAAGGCGTAGCGGTTGATAACAGTAATGCAATCGGCGAATAGAACACTACTCGTCAAAGTACGGCCGTGGGAGACAATTGGACGTCCATCAGCGCCGTCCCAGCAGTCAATTTCCACACATCGACAACCGTTTTGAAGAGCAGTGATATATGCCTCAGTGCTGGATTCCCCAGCAACTTGTCTTCCCAATAAATATGTGTTATGTGAACTCGAGATGAAGTATTCGTTAAGGGGTCTATCAAACTTTGGAGGAGAGTGTTGTACCGGGTAAATGCCGTTCTTTGGAGACATCAAAAAAGATGAGAAGGAATCCAAATCCATCCGGGCCTCCCGAAGGTTTCGAATTTCCATTGGGCGCTGTTTTGAGCTGCGAACAAAGGATTCAAAGGTTGAGCACCAATAATTCCTATTCTTGTGCACGTTCTCGCACTGGGATTCGCGGAGGAATTCAAGAAACTCGTCCAACGTCAGTCCTTCAGTAGGATCCGTTGCGATAGAACGGAACAGTTCTCGGACATCTCTGCGATCCTTAAGCCGTTGAAGGAAATCTTTGAACTGCGCGAAATTCAGTCTGCCTTTACGATCTGTATCTGCTTGGGCAAATTGGGCTCGTATCATGTTTTTAGAGCAATTGATATGGAGGCTATGGCAAAGGCTCTCGATAGCATTCCGATCGAGGGATTCTTCTCCCCACTCCGAGACTCGTCGAGACATTTCGCGTTGCCAGTGGGCTTTTAGGACATTCTCACTCTGGCCAGATCCAGCCAAGCCAGCCATGAGACCAATCCTGTACCTAGATATGCCCTCTAGGGTCTTTGTCCACAAGTCAAAGGTGGTCTTGTCGGGAGCAATGAGGTGCATCGTTTTTATAGGCTTGTTTTTTGATTGCTCGGGATTTGTGAAGATTATCGTAAACCACAGGTCTTCTAGATTCTCGGGAATACCATGCTCCTCTCGGTAGTTGCGAGCATCTAAACCAGTGCGTATCTGTTTGATGTCGTCGATGTAAAGCCTTTTGACTGGGTTCGACAGGTCCCAGTATACTTTGGCAGAGTTTAGGTCGAGGAAGAACGTCACGGTCTTTGTCTTGTGTTTGGTCACCTTGGTCAGGAGTGAACCACGATGCAAGATTGAATCCAGTTTAGGTGCGACGCCACCATCGCTAGCCGCCACAGACATTCCATATCCATTGGTAGTTCCGTTCGTTTCGGGTTTACACCACGCGCCCAGATAAGTACATGTTTCGTCTTCTTCCTCGTGGCTAGATTCCAAACCGCTTTCCCGGGATGTCGAGGGCCCAGTTTTGCTATCGCTTCGCCTTCTCAGAATCACAGGTCCAGAGCTATTGTCCCTCTTGTCGTGATGAGATGTTGACTGTCTCCGACGAGCAAGTTTATTCGCAGCTCCTCTGGATAACCTCCGCATCAACCCGGGAGCCTTGTTGGCGACGTTTCCCGCACCATCTATACCGGATGGAGCAGAGCTGGGGGGTTGTGTAGGATAAGTCATAACACCCTCGGGAAGTTCGAGGGAGCCTGGAGATGCGAGCGTAGTTGTAGGACTGAGAGTATTACGAAATAAAGAATCCTGTGAGGAGTCGGCTAAGCTGTTGATGGGGAAGGTTGAAGGGCTGGGTGCATTTGAGAAATAGCTAGGAACACCAGGGGGATATGTTGATGCTCCTGAAAGACCGAAACCGGAAGCAGGTGGAGCGGATGAACTGAGGGGAGAGGAGGAAAAAACATCTTGAAAAGGAATTCTGCGAGAAATTTGGGGAGGAGGGGATTTTGAACGAGAATGAGAGTTGTCTTTTAAGGTGGAGGTGGATGGCCACCCGTTTGACGCCATTACAGACGACTTTAGGGACGGATGCCGGGTGCACGCGACTATGCAAGGACTACTGCTGAACAGTAGATAATCAAACCGTACCAAGCTCCAAATGGTAACAATTTGATGGCTGTGCAAGGCAAATAATTAGGTCGTGGATATTAAGGAAATATCAACAGTCAATCCGTGCTTGTCTTTTTTCCAGTTATTGTCTTGTGAACAAACCACGCAGCGGTTCGGTAGGTCGGCGTGTATGAGCGTTGTGTAGCAAAGGCGTCCCTACCACGTTTGCTGGAATTTTGATACGTGCATATTGACCTGCAATGCAATGCGTCAAGCCCTTCCAGAGAGCGTTTGAGAGTGAGTGGGTGCCTACCACTCGGGTCAATCGAAACAAAGACCCTTAAGAGGCGGTACACCCTTTGCAACTCCTTCGCGATGTAGAGGAAGGTTTGTTTCTCTTATCACCGTCTCGTTCTCGTGCAACTCCTCTGGATAAATTGTTGTTTTTTTACTCTATTTTCCTTTCCAGTCTCCTCTTCCACGTTCGAAGGAGCTAGAGTCGTAAGGGTCCTAACTTTTTGTTGTTGTCGCCGCTTAATATGCAGGGTAGAGCGGGAGGTAGCAAGGAATGCAATCGAGCTTGCAGATCGGGGAAAGGAACAGATAGAGAACGCTTTGTGGCTGAGAGTAAATCTTTTGTGTTAACAGTAAGAAGTAGACAAAGAAGAGTGAAGAATTGGAGGGGGGCGGGTTTTTAGGAAAGGTGTAGATGGGGGGAAACGGGAGGCGCCTACCTCCTCCTTTTATCTAGTTGCTCTCTGGCAAGGCCTATATGGTTCAGAAACACCGGAAAGTATCCTGAGCGAATTCCAGGCGAGTGCCCCGTTGACTCAATGGCTTGAAAAATAGCTTGCTGAGGGGGATGCGCCAACTATTGCAGGGCGAAAATAGAGTGTCAGGGATAGGTGCGTCGAAGAGCAGCTGGCGCCGGATCTCCACGAATGACTATAGGGGCCCAATGCAGAACACGGACTCGAGCTATGCAGGTGAGTCGATGGAGGGATTACGGTCTGGTTAAACGGGTTAAATGTTTCGACGATCACGGTGACAAGGTGCTCGTCTGATGGCGGTGTTTGCTGCAGGGTCGCGGGGCTTAAGACGTTGAATGCAAGGTAGCGTAAGGAGCGATGGAAGAAGGTGCAGAAAGCAAATAGTGTATCTTGTGTCAAACAGAGTACAACAACATGGAAGAAGAAGAAGAAGACGAAGGGATTAAGAGGAAAAGGAGAAGAAGAAGAAGAAGAGAGGAGGGGGGAAGGGAATGGGGAGTGGTTTTAGTGATGGGATCAAGGATCAGTCGATAATTATTATTCTTCCGTCGTTGTTCAGACTTCCCCAGTCGACGTCGTCGTGCATATGTATGGTATCATCGCCCGTGCTGTACCGTACCGTTACCACACACCTCCATACGGTGTGTATTGCCCGTTTGTATCCGTATGGTATCGCCGTAATATGTCCCATTCCTGGTATTATCGTGACAAGTGCTCACTTCTTTTTATTTTTTACTTTTTATTTTTATCTTATTCTCTCTATTTCTCTCTATTCGTTCTAGCAAGCTACATTTGTCTACCTAGGTACTCTTGCTTGCCATTATCTTGCCGTAATCTTTTTTCTTCCTTCCAAAAAACACCCAATCTGTCATTTGTGTGTTTTGAATGATTCGCCTTCTTTCAGCTGCTTTGTGGGCGAACGATCTTCAACAAAAAAGATCAGAGAGTATGGAGTTACAGATCTTCAATGATTGACTGCCTCCGCCTATCACCATGTCATCAAAGACCCAAATAATTCCAGCTCCGTTGTTTCAGATGTCTCCCACAGTCCACTAGGGTTCTCATGCGGGTACCTTTACCCAACTCCCCCATCCCGTAATTTTTGCCCGTATTTAAAAAAGGACAACAACACCCGCTGACGTTTAGCTCAGTATTTATAAAAAGCGTTGTGCAGACGAAGCCTCAGTTTCGCTTGTCGCTGCCTATCAATTACCGTTATTATTGGGATTGAGTGATATCAAAGGCATCTCGTCTCTCGGCGGTCCTCTTGGTATCTCTTGGACAAGTTGGGAGTCTTTACCGGCCCAAATCTGGCTCAGGCAGTTTGCCCGGCAGCTCTCATCCCCCCAACTCGACTCCACAGTGAAGGAAACCTCGCATTGCTCGCAAAGAAAAAAAAAGGAAACAAGCTCTTCTGTTGTAACTTGTGGCTACTATTATTCCGGTTATTATTATTATTATTATTGTTACATACAATAATGTCAGTGATACAAACCCCTTTTGCCTATTTGACTTTCGGAAACAAAAAAGGCGGTGGAGTCCTTCCCAAGAACAACGGTCGAGTCAGCTGGGAGTGTATGGTACGATAAAGGAACACAGATTCGATATCCCCGCAGTAGTGAAATTCCCCGTCATTCCAGCCTCAAAAGGCTGTTAGCCGACCACTATTATTACTATTATCTCTTTGTATAAAATTACTGTGGCTTGTATGTAGCAATCCCTTGGAAGCAGAAGCCGAAGGATCTGGTACCTTTTTGGGCTTCAGCTTCAGGAGCCTGAGGTTGTCGTGATCCATATTTCTTTTCTTTTTTGCGCAGTGTCTGCCCGCCAGCCTTACGGTGCCAGTGCGGCCCAGTGCCACTCCCGAAAATAAACGATAGTGGTGCTTGGCGTGCCTTGGTCACCCAAGCGCGTGGAATTTTGGAGTATTGGAGATATAATTAGAATTTTCGAGGACACCACCGGAGGGCTTTTTTTTGTCTTTGTCTTATTGTCTTGTCCAATCTGAGTGGATAGATGTCTCACTGGCTCACCTGCCTAATAACCGCTTTTTGCACGTTGACAACTTAGTATCTCCTTTTCAGTTTTTTTTTTTTTGCTAGATCTTTTAAATGATGGGGCGGCTGGCTTCTCAACTTCTCAAGTAACAGAACACTTCCAAAGGCGGCTTCTTTCGCTGATCGGGCGTCTCTTGTTTGACCTGGCATTTCATTCTGGACCTGGTTCCTGGTTCCACTGAAGCTGCTGGACCAGAAGACAACCGCGTTGACGAATCATCAGCCCTCTCCTCCCCGGAAGATTAAAGGATGGCTTTGATGACAGACAGAAATCAGGCAATCGAAGAAAGCCATGGCGGCGTTGAGCAGATACCTTATCGGTTGGACGTGCCATGCGGTCACCGGTGAGCCAGGCAACAAGGCAACGGCGGTTACGAGGAAAACTAACAGCAGCAGTCAGTGCCTGAAAGAGGGACAGGACAGTCTGTAATAACAACAAGAAAGAAGACTCGATCATGCAGGAGGAGGAAACAAAAACAAAAAGCCCCCACCAACAGGGCTGTTGATGAGCGTGTATGTATGGTTACGAGATATACGTATGTACCGAAATAATACATACCGCCTTGCCTGATACCTAATGACCATAACAGTGAGCCTATGTCCTTTTTTTTACGTTCTCTTTGAGCCTCCAGTCACCTTAGTGAGCAGTGAGCACCGAGAGACCGAGAGACACCGGGAACGTGGCAGCCAAAGTTCGGCATATGGCCGTTTAGGATGTCCGAAGAGGTATGGCTCCCCGCCGCACCCGTGAGACATACATTAGAGACGTGGTATCAGTTCTACCTCGTAGTAAATTAATAATGAAACCAAAATGAATATGAATACAACTATCGACGGAGAAAGAAGGTAAAGGGGTAAAAGTCAAAAGTATCCCGCTGCCTTTTTCCCTTACTGTGCGTAATATAATGATTTTGATCTTAATGCGGATTGAAGGTTAGAGGGAGACGATCCGGAGAAGTAAAGTTTTGGCCAGGTCATGACATCATCGCCGTCTGCTTTCCTCTTTGTTCCTACCCAACACATAATCATAATAATAACAACTTAAAGATGTCGACAGGAAACAGCATGTTGATGTATTGTTCAATTTGTTTGATGTAGGATTGATTGGTCAATAAATGGATGTCAATAAGACTTCATACATTTATGGATGCAGGCAGCATGCTTCCAAAGAAAACAGTAACGTGAACGGTAAGTAATAATACACCGCCCTTTATCTATATCAATAAACTAACGCTCGCCTAGTCATCAGACCCTCTTCAAGTATTTCACTTGCACATTCTACTGAGGATAATAAGCCTCATGTTTTGTTGCATAAGCTGAAAAAGTCACGCTTCCAATGCACTTGCAAGGGGGGCGAAGCGCCAGGGTTTTCGGTGTCTGCGTATTATTAGGACTATAATAATATGCAACTCAACAGCGATATCGAAGCTACCGGGAGAAAAAAGTCCCACCCCTTAAAGCGGGAGTTACGGATAAGACGCTCGGGGTTATCCAGGCTGGCTGCGAACATACGCACCAACGCTGCTTTCTTGATGCTTGCCCCGCATTCTCTTTACGCTGCGTAGATTCTCCGCATATTGTTATTCGAGCCGCAGCAAGCAGTCGCCAGCGAGTCTGCCAGTGATGGTCGCACGCTGCATTCTTATTTTGATTCTTGTGGTTTCGCTATCGGAATATAAATTTTCGCTATACGGGGAACGGGAGAGGGGGAGGCTTGTGTCTGTGCTCCGTACAGCACGGCAAAGTAATAGGTGAGCCCTCTGCCAAAAATAACTAATTGATCTTGGGGCTGACATAGTGCTGCTATTGGCGACTGCTGATAAATAATAATAATAATAATAGTTAATAATAACACGGCTGACCAGATATTATAATATGCCGGTTAACGAGCACCACCGCCTGCTAATAATAGCAATATTTCTCCGGGTGCCCCTCCCATCATACTTGCGGACATACAATCAATTTGCGTCCCCTCCTTATTTCAACCATGCATGCAAACATCATTAATATACAGAAACGATATTCGGCGCATACGGAATACTACCCCTCAATTATCTCCTCTCCCTGATCGGATGCACTACCGTGTACGGGACATGTCCTCGCCCGCTGCCTCCCCGCGATGACAACCTCGCCTAATTATGCACGTCCACCCTCTCGTACACCACGTCCGTTCGATTGTGTTTATGTTGTCTTGACGTTTTTTTCGTGACTTTCTGCTCAAAAATTAGTAGTATATGAGGCAAGGGCAGCCAAAAACACCCCAAAATATAGCAGTTTCACAAGATAACTAAGAGCAAAGGGGATGTCGTATGGAAAGCCTCTGACGAGGGCTCTCCAATTTCAATACGACCTTTCCCCGATTTCATGCGCTGTTTTGCATCAGCATCAGCGGCCCCTCTCCCAAACTAGCCACACATCTTCTATGCGCCACTTATGCATCACTGCGGAGTACAGCCTGTCGTATTCGTTCTACAGAGGTCCTGAGCGGCATCCTGCAGAATGAGAGATGCCGCTCGACGGGATTCTCCCGCATCCTTACAGCTCCCTTTCTTTTTTTTACAACCCTCTTCTACCTACCCTTTTATGGTTGCTGGTTGATCCCTTGAGCCTTCTTTTTCCCTTGGCCCCCTTTCACCAACTCTGTGTCCCCGCACTTGGCTGGTGCCGCTATCTTCACCGGCAGTGGACACCGTAAGGCAACTAGTTCTTGCATGCAGAAAACTTGCATAGCTCTGCTGAATCTTTTTAGTAGTAATAAATAGTGGTAGTGACTCATCTTCAAACATGCATGGCTTTCCGGGAGCTAACTATATACATACCGCGTGGAACGGCATTCCTTGTCAGTAATATCCTGTGTATGCATATTCTACATCCGTCCATGTGCATGCACACTGACCGTGACTATATGCGAATGGAAATAAGTCGCGGTACATGTACTTTATGTATATGCATTGAATACGTAGTCCAATGCGTTGTTATACACAAGGCTGAAGGGATTGTTACTTCCTTATCCAGCTCTGCCAATAACGACTGAACCGGTTATCTTTGCATAGATCTCCTGTCGCTTGGCCAAAGAAGTACGGTGTGAACATGCTGTGCGCAATGGAGGATGTGCCAGAAACACTACGCCATAAGGCTGAGGATTGATATTCCTTATAATAATATCTCTTGTTTTGCTGCCAGATATTACAGGGCAAGTTTGCGTGTGAAAAAAAATTAGCATTACTCCCCTTTGCCCCTCTCTTACGGCGAGATCCGAGAGTCCAGGGTCGGCGTCGACGACCCTACCAAAGCTCTCCTTACTGCGTAAGAATTGCTGGACAGGCACAATCCCCTCGTGTATGCATGCAGCTATCCGTCCAGCTCAATTCAAAACTTTTGCCCTATTCCAACATGCTCTAATTGTCATATCCCCGTCATTGGCGCAGTAAGTGCTCCGTTTCTCTGACTAGCTAAACAGCCCCTCAACTGACCAAGCAAGGGGTCAAGTGTTTATCTTTTTCCTTCTCTATATCAATATGGTCCTCGTAAAAGATAGACGTAAGGAAGGACATCAGTCATCTGATCACTTTCCTACTTCATTGTTTGCTTTTCATTTAATTATTACATACTTGACGTACGCACTGCGTATCCACTCCTTACATACATACCTAGGTACATACTACTCCTTTTAACCTATCGCACCCAACACCTCGCCCCCTATGAGGACAAATGTAAGAAGCCATATCAATAAGGGGCAACTTAAAACTATGGGAACACGATTACTTATCAATCGCAGATGCGTTTGGCATTTTCCCACCCTCCTTTATACCCACAATTCTGCAACAGGAGATTGACAGGAGGACCGACAAAAATAATGTTCAACGGGCAAAACGGGCAACGGCATACCCGAAGAAAATAATAGTAGGGCTATCCAGACCGACGGGGGGGGGAGCTCTTCAAACTGTCAAACATGACGTTTTTTGCTCGACTTTTTTTCTATATCCCGCTGTATGCCGCGTTCCTGATTGGTACGGGAAACAGACCATCCCTAATCCCGTGAACGATTACACATGGGGGATATTGGGCAATGGATCGCGCCGGCGCGGTTTCAAGGATAGAGAAAGAAAGGGCCAGGTGAAGTGTATTGAGGTATTATTGGGGCGGAATGCGGCAAAAGAAGGTTCCCTTAAAGGGTGGTGGGAAAAGGGGGATATTGTTGATTTTGCACAATGGCAACTCTTACGTTATTACACAAAGTGTAATAATGTATTCGTCATGCCGGTGCATAAGTATTCTTCATGCTATCTAAGGGGGTGAAATGAGTCATGAGTCCGTTGGTCTTTGAAGCCGTTCATACGAGCGTTGACGTATAATATAGTAGTAAAGAAATCCACAATGCATGCAGAGTTAGGCGTTTATTTTTCAAATTCTGATATATATTTGTTGCTTGGGACGTCCCATTATTCGACTCATTAGACATAGGTTATACACCTTATAGGAGGCACTTCGTATCAGCGGAATATGCGACTATTAATAATTAGTATTAATGATCGTGGCGTTGAATTGCAATCTTTGGAACTCTACGGCTGCGCCGGACGCTAAAGATGGACCTTCTTTTGCTTCCCTCATTGCCGGAACAAACTGTGGCTTTAATGCGAAGTTGACTTCGGCATCCGCCACACTTCCGTCATCTATATTATGGGAGACAATAAACTCACCACGCTTCTGTACTCTGTACAACATAGTGTGATGTTGTGTTTGTTGATAACACAATCTTGACTACTCTCGGTTGCCAGTGCATAATATTAATTCCATATTTCTTCTGTGAGCATGACTTGCCAGTCGACACCAGCCGCCGGAGAACAAGCTCCGAAAGATGCAACTACTCTTCTATTCTCTTGAGATCCGGTTGACAGATTTGCAACTTAATGAATGTCATGACCAGATACGAGTTTTAAACGAAAGTTGGTAGTCGTAAGTATCATGCACATGTATAGTACAGTACATGTGCGATACGTCAAACAAGCCGGCCAAACACTCATTTAGTTACAATGAGGGTATATTCCAAGGCAAAGGAGAGTATGGTTTGTTTGACGATGCCCGTAAACCGCGTTTACTTTATAATGAACATATCGAGGAAAACTTGAAAGTCTTTCCTGCCCGCGAAAATGCCTCTGCATTTTTTGGTGCTTCTGAATACTAACCAAGAATATCAGCGCGATTCAATAATGTTCCCAAGAAAGCCTCAAATTTCTTCTATGAGGCTTTTCTGGGATAACGGCAGTCAATCGCGCTCCCTGCTCATTTGCTAGATACAAAACGTATCGTCGCTCAGGTTGCAGCCATGCTATGAGCCCCAGTGTATCAAGTAATGGTGTTCTTGGGACAAGTGTTCCTCGACAAGGGAAATGCGCGCAAGAGCCCCAGAATTCGGTTGGAAAATATCTGAAATTGACGCGCCGCAGACGGCGGCGCTGCTAATCATGCATGAAGCAATGGCTTGCTTCATCCGTGGATCGCAGGTCGCTTAACTGCTCGTGAAAAACGTGTAGCCGGTCTCCTTTGATAATTTGTCAAGCTGTCAGGTGGCTTGGACCCGAGAAGATAAGAAGACTTGAGCCACGAAGACCAAAGGGAACATTTCCTTCCCCTCCTTCGGGAGCGATGGAAGCGGCCGGGAAGTTCCTTTTTTCAGCCTCAAGCAGTTGGTGGTCAGATTGTCAAAGTCCGGGGTCAACTTTTTGGAGGCCGAGGCCACCGGTCAACATTGTCCGAATAACTGCGTGTATGGTATCATCATCGTGCTGCTGGAACACCGTTTGCCTCACTTTTCCCCATGTTTAGCAGTATCCTCCCCTCCTCCTCCCTGACAAGCCAGTATTCCACCATTTCTGCTTGGCCTTCGAAACCCTGCGCCGTGCGGTCTCTTTTCCCTATTTTTCGTCCGGTCTCGTCCATGTGCGACATAACTTTCAGCACAGTGAACTTGGCTTTCTCCACTTCCAACTGTTTTGGGGCTCTCGCAGCTTTGCGAACTTTTTAATAATAATTGCCGTTTCTTTCTCCTGGAGCCTTGGCCCCTTGTGCTACTGCGCCACACTGTTAGCGCTCGAATAGCCCTATCTTGTGCCCCACAGAACGAATGCCACCATGGGCGGGTGGACAGGGAGATGCGATGTGGCTTCAACTCCAGGGTGTCGAGCAAGGGCGGGGCGGAACATCTCAGATTATTGGGCTGTTTCACGCCGTTGGTCTCTGGGATATGGAGCACGTTAATATCGTGTTTTTTACGGTATCGTAACGGGGTCTGGGCGTGCGTTCTGAAATACCAGTCGTATCATGACGGATACGGTAACAGCTGTGATACATAGTACAGAACGTATCCGTATCAAATAATAAAACCGTGGCTTCTCGGTGTTTATATCTCCTTCTTCTTTAAAAATAAACTCCGAAGGAGCCCTGGAGGGACGATTGATGGATTATGGAGGAAAGTGGGCACTGGCAAATAACGGAGGCAGCATGGATTGATTCATTATTATTATTATTATTTCATTGTTGTCCGCGCAGCTTCTTTGCAAGTTGCCAGCTTTTTTGGCCTCCACACTCTCTTTTTCCTCCCCTTTGTCGCAACTGCAAAATGCTGAAACATCTTCTCATTTTTCAGTGGGATTGTTTCCGGATAGAGCCGGACGTATCCAACCAGCTGGAACCCCAGTCCACCCCTAGGAGTCCTGTCGTCATTTATCTGCTCCGTGCTCCAATGATGGCCTCAGACTGTCAATAGTATTATGATTGGAGAGAGTCCTTGATTTTCCATTGGAGGATCCTACTAATCCAATGAAGTCCCCAGGTATACCCTTTTTTTACGGTGAGTACGGTTACATTCATCATTGTTACAAATTGCTTCGCACTTGCTCTAACAATTTCTCCGGCAGGTCGTATTGTGATGTTACAGACGAAGATTTCCTCCTGTTCTTCCTCAGTAGAAGAAGCAGAATGCTTGCTTTCGTGGCTCATAGCATGATTACTTATTGTTTGGCAGATAATGACAACCAAATTTACAGAGCTTAAGATATACCCCTTCAATGTCGAGATTATACGAACAGCGGGCTGCGGGCGAAGCGCAACATCCTTCCAGTGGATGTTTAATTCGTTACCCTTGGAAATAAACAGTGACTTGAATCAATGCCATCATCGCGGTTGGTTGAAGCACGACATGAACAAGTCATCTATATGTGGCGCACATATATATCTACTTCCAGAGACGCAAGTTGAAGTCAACGTGCTTATCTGTTCATTTATGCGCTCGATGTCTGTGCATGCCGTATATCATGACAGCAGGTCGTACACGGACAGATTCAACTTTGATCCAGCTCAAGTGTTACGAATACTACACACTTTATAGTGGCCCATTCAGGGACAAGCAAGCCTGAGGCAATTTTTCCCCGTGAATTTTTGTGTGTTTTTGCTGCGGCTCTTGCGGTGAGTATGGTTGCACTTGTGTGCATGGAGAAGTTTAACCGCCATTATATTGCCCGGGTTCCTTACAGGGGGTAACGCAGCATATTAAACATGGAAACCTCACGAGTAAGTCAGCATGCAGTTACACATTACTATTTTTTAGGATTAGGTTATCTACGTCACGATGTACTCTGCTGCTGCTGCTGCTGTGACTTGGAGGTTTTCCATTTTTCCATTTACTTTATTACGAACTTATTGGCTTCTCTGCTCATAGTAAAAAAATAGGGGGGCGTTATGATATAGCTGATTCCCTCACAGTGATAGTGCCCTTTGCTGTCGTTGTCGTACATCTCTTCTTACCATAGGATTAGTATAATACATTATATAGACTTATGACGAGTAGCGAGGTCTCTATAAACTCCCCATGCCCTATTTTTTTCCCGTCTACCATATATTAAAGCAGGCATCAGCGCATACTAGGGGTAAATAACGCGGTATAATGCCTTATGCTCAGTATGAGCCCATGCATCAAACACAGATGGTAGAAACCTGGCAAACCTTTACTTCTTCCCGATCTGGAAAACATTCCGAGTCAAGCAAACAAAGTGCATGGCAGTCAGATTTATCATCAGGGATGTAATCCGACTTGGATAGGAAGGGGGGGGATGTCCCCTATCCTCGTTCTGCAATAGAGAGCCCTCCAAAATGTCGTCAGCTGATTATATCTTGCATAGTGTTTCTCTGCTAATATACGCAGATATGTCCAATATTCATACGAAGGAAAAGCAATTTAGAGTGAAAAAAGGGCTGCAGACACGCAGACATGCATACACACAGACACCCAGCTCCCCCGCATCGTCTGCATATTCTAAAATCATGCGTATGCATGCAAATACGTATGTGTGAACATGGCCACGAGACCGTGTCTGCCATTTTCCAGTCCAGTCATTCCATAGTTTGCATATACCAAGACAGGGATTTGCCATATATCTAATTTTCCTTTCGGTATCTTGTGCAGGCCGAAGCAAGCCAAGTAAGACCTCTTGCACGCCATCCATTCCCAATAAGGGCACACTGACAGCCTCGATCGAACGCTTGATAGCAGGACACGGAATTGTAAGGGGCTGGCTCAGCAAGAACTCCATGACCAGCTCAAGCGAACGCCAGCCAATAACACGATAGACGCGTTTTGCGAAACGAGATAATCACCAGTGCCGAACCATTCCGCAGACCAATTCCATAAAAATGGCGTGCTTGGAGGCTGAAGGAGTGTGACCGCGAGCCCTGTAGTCGCATCGCTTTTCTAGAAGGAAACGAAGGAAGTGGCTCGTCTTGCATCCTGCATCCTGCAGCTCAGCTGTTGATCCAAGTTCCTTTTCTGGTTCAACCCCCGCACCCCAGGGGGTCCTCGAAGAAGTTAAGCTTGGGGCAGGGCTGCCAATCCGATTAGATGGCGCAACTTCGTTAGGGAGAGGTCGGTCTGGGCTCACATCTAGATAATGCGAGACCAAAGTTTAAGTCAGCCCTCGGTCGAATTTCGCGGTTCGCTCGCTTTTTTGGCTGTTGCTGCAACTTGCTGGCGAGTAGTGGCCACTGCGAAGAGCCTCATTTGGATGTCCCCCTGATGCGCCGCCGGTGTGATACGATTGCCTGGACGGCGTAGATTGAGATTAACCTTAAGGTTATCCCGGCCTCTAAGTTGGATCCGTCCGCTCCAAGAATCATTGAACAGAGTAAAAAAGAACCATTTAAAAAAATTACAATTGATTGCATCATCCGTGAATCGAACACGGGCCTCATCGAGTGTGCGTTTTATGGCAACGATGAATTCTACCACTAGACCAATGATGCTGTTGCTGTGGTGGAGACCTGGGTTTAAAATAATATGAGCTCAGGGCTCAGGGTCCCAGTAGTCCTAACCACGTTCACCAAAGCCATCTTCGAGCGACAGGATTTCCAGATATTTTATTGCTATCTTTTTGTTCTTCATATATATTTGATATCGGTCGTTTTAAGCCACAGTTTGGTTCGACCTTCTGCAATCAGCCGGAGTAGGAGACTCACTCGTGGACTAGGTGTGTCTTCGGGTATATATATATACCTATATCTGGAGCAATTGACCAAAGCATATAAATAGTCTTTGTCACCCTGATAGCCGCAAGCATTAAACTGGATGCAAGCACTGGACTCTAATGCCTCCCAAGTATCCAGAATTATCATTTACAACCCTCAATCATCAAGTTATTATCGGCCCTCACTAGCTTCTGTGTCCCTGGAGAGTGGAGAGTAAACCCGCACCCTGTTTGATTGCAGTGTTCTCAGCCAGTCCTGCTGAGATCTTCCTACAGGATCCTGTGATAGGGACCTGCTTTCCTTCTATTTGCTTGCCACTGCATCTTCCGTCTGGAAGAGTACGAGCTCCGAGGATGGCGAAGTATGCGAGCAAGAGGATACACGTTGACCAACTCGAAGCACTGTTTACCTGACTTGTCCATGGCTTTTACCCAGCTTCAATGGCAATCCCATGCTTCTCTGTCTGTCATCCCACCAACTGAACATAATGAATATCTTTATCCCCCCTCAGAGTCGAGTTATTAGTTATCAATGACCTGGACGGGTGTTACAGGGCATGAACAGCGTCTAAGGGCTAGCAGCAGACCCAGGCAATGGTCTGATTGAATGAAAACCAGGTAGGGACGCCTTGCGGGCTATTCTTGCGGTATGTGCAATAGGTATTTCGTTCTGGAAGTACAGCGCCTATTGAAGAAGTCCATTGTTGTTGGTAACGGTAAACACCCTGCTGTCGCAACCGGCGAGCATACATTATGTGTGGAAAAGTCCGGCTCGCGTTAACATGACGATAGGTATCGAGAGCTCACACACAACAAAGCCTGCTAAGTATACAACTCCGCCATGTTCTCAGAGGATCCGTACAATCAGAAGATGTACTCCTGCTGGGATGTAGACATGCACATTGCGCTGAAAGCACTAGTTGTGGTATGGCCTGCAAACTGTAAGTTCTCTACGGACTATAGGGTTGAAAACGTACATATACGCAACCGAAAGATTTCCTTGTACTGATTACATGAGATGCCAGAGTATTGACCTCGTTTGTGAGAAGATGTCGTCGGCCATCTAAACTTTGGAGCCATGTAGAATCTTCGAAACTCCGCACCCCGCATGCCCACCAAACCTAGTCGTGGGGTTTACCTTTTTTTACAGTTACCCCCGAATATTCCGAACCTCTTAACATAAATGACGTCTCGAATGCTTATAGAAGACTGACTGAATTGTTTGGATTTAAGGCATAGTCGGGTTTGCCGAAACGCCGCGGCTTGAAGTGCGCCGCGTCGCTAACGAGAATGAGCGGTCCACAAAGTTCGAGATGATCCAGTCATCAATGAACATGGAAACATTTAGCCTTCATCATGCCCTGATGCATACATACATTTGCCTCTACAGATAGTCTACGATCTGAAATTCCGCTTCTGCTTTCATCGATACCCGATCCTGCATGCAAATCAGTGTTTTACCCGAGTTTCGTTTTTCTCCAGCTGATTTTTTTACTCATCGAAGAGTGACGTAATTGACGCCTCTAATAACTGTTAAGGATAGCCCCTTTGTTGTATTGTATATTCTCTGCTCAGGGAGAAGGGACAAAGATGGGACGCTCTGAATTGAAAAATGAAGCCATTCAGAACGGTAATTCTGCAAGCCAGAAAAACCCACGCAAAGAGGACCCCATCACTATCGCCGAATTGGCGGTTCTCGCACAGAAGAAGCTTCCCAAGCAAGTATGGGACTATTATGTCTCTGGCGCAGATGAAGAGAACGTGGTAAAGAGGAATAAAAACGCTTTTGATAGGTGCGTTCATGTTTGTTGTTCGCAAAATCCGAAATCAACATATGACATTCTTTCAACCAACCTTAATTTACCTGGACCCCTTTCTAATATCGATACAGATTAATCGTGCGACCCCGGGTTCTCAGAGACGTCTCCAATGTCAATACTAGCACGACTTTATTTGGAAAGAAATACCCAATTCCCCTTGGCATCTCGCCCAGTGCCATGCAAAGGCTCGTGGGCGGAGAGGGAGAAATCGATACGGCCAAAGCAGCAGCTAGCCGGGGTACCACTATGATTCTGTCGTCGTTAACGACATGTACTTTGGAAAATGTCATTCGAGCGCCGGGTGGAGACAATCCCGTGGATTTTTGGTTTCAATTATACATCTCGCAAAATCGCGACCTTTGCGCTGAAGTGATAGAAAGAGCAGAAGGTATGTTTAGCTGCGACATCTACGAGGATTTCACTTCACCAAATCAGGAGAGGAGGGGACGGCCATAAGGTATAACTGCTGATATCAACTTATCCAGCGGCTGGCTACAAGGCCATAGTCCTAACTGTCGATACCCCAATCCTGGGTAACCGGATCAACGAGCGGAAGACACCCCTTGTTCTACCACCTCATCTTTCACTCGCAAATATTCACAGAAACCGGAACCCATCGAATCCTAACCAAGAGCCCCCAGAAGCGAAACCAACAATGAACCGCATCCTCCTTGAAGCTCGCAACGCCCAAGAAGCCGCCAAAATTAGCAGCGGAAACCACGACACCCTGAATGATGCATCACTGACATGGTTTGACACGATGTCATGGCTACGCTCCAAAACTAACCTGAGAATAATTTTGAAAGGCATAATGACCGCTGAAGATGCGTTGCTAGCCGTTGATCATGGGGCTGACGCAATTATCGTTTCCAACCACGGTGGTCGCCAACTAGACTCGGTCTCCTCTACGATCGAAGCACTTCCGGAAATTGTAAGCGCCGTCCGTGGAAAGATTCCTGTTATGCTTGACAGTGGGATTACCAGAGGTAGCGATGTGTTCAAAGCACTAGCGCTAGGTGCCGACTTCACCCTCGTGGGACGCTCAGCGCTGTGGGGATTGAGTTTCGATGGCCAGAAGGGAGTGGAAAGAGTATTGGATATCCTTGAACGGGAACTTTCAAGGACGATGGCGTTGGTGGGAGCGCGGAGTGTGGGGGAAATCAGGAGGGAGATGCTGGGCGTGGAGAAGAGGGACGGATTTGGTATATCTAGACTGTAGAGTAAGCCTAGAAAGCAGAAGAATTTCAAAAAGATGTGCTGGAGCGTCAAATAGCTTTGAAATATGTGTTATCTTATTGGAAGTTATCTCGTTAAATGCATAATATTATCTGTCGTACTCCCGTCTAAACCTAAGGACCATTATAGTAAGAACTCCGCATTACCCGTGTCGTAACTTGAAGCAAACCCCTCTAGAAACGGAAAGATTTAAAAGCATGACCCAAAAAAATCAAACATGACGCTGTATATGTGTAACTCCAAATATCGCTCAAAGGAATACAAAAATGGCCAAAACAAAAAGGCGAAAGTCTCTATCTTCCGCCAATCTGACCACGCGGTATAGGTGGGATCCAGCAAACTGACAGGTTCACAGCAGCGCAAATTACACCGATTATCCAAATGGATTGATGGTAGTTCTGACCATTATAGCGGAATACGATTGCAAATATAATGCCGCCTAAGTTCCCGAAGGCGCCCACGAGACCCGAGACAATTCCTGCAAAGTCAAGTTAGTCTATGCTCTGAATATTACGTACATCGACGCATGAAGGCTAAAACGTAGAAGAAAGTCCCAACATACCATTTGCAAAGGGATGTACGTGCGGTACAACGGCGAAGTTTGCTCCGTTGCATGCCTCCATGAAGAACGCATAGCCAGCCACGAGCCCAAACATGGTAGACTTGTCTTGAGGGTTCGAAAGCCCAAGAGCAATGAGAATGACACTAAATGAAAGACCAAGAAAGACCATCCAGATCTTTTTTGCCCAGACTGACTGCGTCTTCTGGTATATTATGTCGCTAATGTAGCCGCCAAGAGGCCGGAAGACGACGTTTAGGAGACCCAGCATGGCAGCCCAGTTGCTGGAGGTTGTTTGGCCGAGATCGGGGAAATTGTGAAGGTAGTAGGAACTTAGAACAGAATTAATGGCGAGTTCACTTCCTAATCAATCGGATTGACTTGTTAGCACATGTTCGGGGGGATGGACAGTGAATGTGGACGGCTTACCGAAGGCACAGGCGTATGGGCCTGCAAGAGCAAGGGATTGTTTACTGAGAATGACAGCGAGGGCCTCACGGAAAGTTGGGGCAACGATGATTTCGCCCTTCACTTCGCTCAAGCTGACGGAGTTTGCCATTTGAGCTTCGCTATCATAAGGTGTTGGGATGGAGTTGACGCCATCCTTCTCAATGTCCGATGGAAGATGTTCGGATACCCTGGGGGACGAGAATTTGGACTTTTTGTCTCTGGTCTGTTCATTCACCACGGGTGCCTGAACTTCCTTCCCTGTTAATACCTGGTCGGCAACTTGGTGGCGTTCCGACCACTTCCCCGTGGGTGTATCATCGCATGTCAGAGCCATTCCGGTAGCTACGGAAATAATGATGATGAAAGGGACAATATAGGCCACCCTCCATGCCTTGTGAGGCTCAAGACCACGATCACGGACGAGAGAGTCGAAGACGGCGGGCATAACAAAACTGTATAAATGCCTGTTAGAGATAGATGTCCTTGTCGCTCTTTTTTTCTTTCGGCTTGAAACTCACTAGGTAATGCCACCACCTGCGTTACCCCAACCGCCAGCCAGGGCATTAGCACTGCCCACAACTGACTTGTCAAAGAAGCCGGTACACCACACCTGGCAGGGAACAAATGTGGCCCCGAGAATGCCGACAAAGAATCGCAGGGCTATTAACCCTTTCGGGTTGGTGACGAGACCCGCCATCGCGGTTGGAATGGCACCGGTGACCATAGTCCCGATAAACACCCAGCGGGGCCCGAATCGATCGCACAGCGGCCCGCAAAAGGCCCGGACGAGAAATCTATAGAGGGAGGGTCAGTGCCGTGGGGCGTTATCAGGAGTCATAGAGATAACTAACGTTGCTAGTAGAGCCATGATATTGGAGTTGGCTACATCGGATTGGCTCATATTCAGATCTTTCCGGATAGTGATTGTCATCTTACAGACGCGTTAGTTTCGGCACCCGATAAAGTAGGGGTGCATTGTTCTGGAAACATACCAACGGTGGAAAAGCGTACCTAGTCATGTGCGTTAGCTATATCGGAAAGATAAGCGGCCCCCAGAAGTACCTACCACGACAGGAATGCGACCATAAAACCAAGCCATGAGAAGAAGAATACACGGCCATACTGATTGAAGGGGTTAAACACGGGCACCGATTTGGCCTTCTTGTTGAGGGGATTGATCTCAGGGGCCGCGATAAGAGAACGTAAGAAACTGTTCGCCATGGCTGCAAACTCGTTGCCAGTTGCTGGGACCTGCCGGCGTCACGAAGGGGGCGGACTTAGATCCGATACGGACTCGCTCTACTGTGAGATTCCGCTTGATATATTGTTTGGCTAGCAATATAAAGATAGTTTGATATAGATATTTTAATATGCAGAAGCTTCTATTTTGCTGGGGAAGGAGTTGAGAAGACACTTTATAGCATGTTGAAAGAGATACCAAAGCGTCAATCGAGATATGAAGAATATACAAAACGATATAAAATAGGAAAATATTAATTGGGGTATCTAAGTGGGCAGCTTGATCGGAAATCTTTTGCGTGTGGTCCCCCAATCTCCTCTATCAGGGCTATCAACTAAAAAGCAAAAACTGTGGAGGAAGCTTTGACATATCAAGGAATACCCAGCATGTAGAACCGGGCAGTTCTGGACCTGCGGGAAAACACGGGGGCGGAACTCCTATGCGCTAGTAACGGAGGGAACCCATGCAACGTGAACATGCCGGTATCAGGACGAAGCCCCAGCAAATCAAGAGTGCTCCCACACGCATATATGCAGTATAACCTTCTCCGCGGTGTTTTTTCAAAACCCAGATAGATAGAAAGGCATGAATTTGCAGCATCCTGCGAAGCACATCCCACCCGCTGCATGCGGGAGCTGAATATTTTGTTATCGTTATTCCCTTTCCTGGAAAGAAGTACAGTACATAGAGCGCTTTATTATTCGATGTACCTGATTTGGGCGACAAGCTTTCTGAGAGGTTCCCCGGAACCTCCGCATGAGCTCCCACCGATAAGGATTTCAAATCAAAAATCCGCGCGCTGAGACAATCAGCCGCAAGTCTGGACTGCTCAGTGAGCACGGCTTCTGAGATTTCTGGGTATGGAATAACAAATGAAATCCGCGTCCGAGCCAGCAAGGGGTACGACTGTGTCCATTATTTTGCTGCAGCCAGACTATCGAGAAAGGCGCAAAATGCTGCCCATCTAACCCCTTACCTGAGTAATCTCAGAGATTCTACTCGCCGGGCTGATAATCACTAAAAAAAAGATAAAGATAGGAACCCGGACCCACCAGCCGTTGGTGGCTGGGTCCTTGACAACTGATAGATACCAGGAACGCACGCCATTTGAGCGTTTCTTGCAAGCTGGAATCTCTTATCTCCGGATCCAGTTTGGTCTCTGACAAGCTCCCGACCCCCGAGCGGGCGAACGTGGTTAAGTAGTCCTATCTGGTGCCATCTTCCAACCGCTTCTCCGGCTTCTCCGCGGGTACTAATCTTGGTCCCTGAATACGATCTGCAGCCATGAAACCTTAGATAGTTAACTTAATAAGTTATAGACGAAAAGCGGAATTTTTTGCGTGTGTGTGGTGGTTCATGTTGGTGGTTTGTTTTGGGTTATGTGGCGTTTTGGTTCGCAGGGCCGAGATAAGAAATGTCATGTGACTTAGAGTTGCCCTAATGAATTTACAGGTTCTAGAGCTAGAAAAACGTCTAAAGGTTCAAAGGTAGCTGGGAGCAAAAGTCCATATTTCCTTTTTGACGAATAAAAAAAGTAGTAGTAGTATTAAACCAATAATTGGGATTTGTCTAATGTGCTAATAATGAAACTAACCAGTCCGTCTCGTGCCCTAGGAACCCTGTAGAAAACCCGTAGAACGCTCCGTAGAACTCCAAGTAAAACGAAAAATAATGCCCGAAACTACCAATCAATGCCGTTGTTCCCGTTCACTTTAACTTCCCGTTCCTTGACCACAGTCTCCAGTTTCCTAGCCTTCTTACCCCGCAAGCCCTTATATCTTTTATCCACTTTCTCAAAAGGCTGCACATCTTCCTCTTTCTTGATCTTCCACCTATCCGTCCCTAATAGTGCGTCAAGCTCCTCAACTGGAGGAAGCTTTAGGTATACCCAGCCATCCTCTCGCTCTTCAGCAGGGAACGTAGCAATATTAAGAGCTTCGTCGCTCGAACAGCGTCCCGCTTGTTCGCCGTTGAGATCGAAATTTCGCTTGTGATACGGACATGATACCCAGTACTTGCCCTGATCGTCATCGCCAATAAGACCATCAGACAGCACAAAAGCTCGCTTGTGTGGACACATTTGCTGCGTGGCATAGAATTTCCCCTTGACCTTGAACAATGCTAACTGCGTATTTCCTCGTTTGATATTGGCGGATGAAACCTCAGGGGGCCCGCTCGTGAAGTGATCGGCTTTGATGACCGGCTGCCACGATACAGTGGTCCACTGATGGCCTTTGAAATCTTCCGTGGCAGATTCTTTAGGCCAATATGTGGGCCGTTGTTGATCGCGTTCCGTAACCGGCTCGACCGTTTCAAGGCTCTCGTTAGTATTTCCAAATTGTTTGAAGTGTTTTCGCTTCTCGGGACTCTTCAGAGCTTCTGTCCACTCGCAGAAATATGTTCCTACAAGCTCTTCCATCTGCCTCTCAAGATCCGCGCATATTCCTAACTTGTCATCGATGACAACCTCCTTGAGGTAGTTTATACCTCCAGGAAGAGCTTCGATCCATCTTGCGGTGCGCTGTAGCCTATCTGCAGTCCGGATGTAGAAGATTAGGTAGCGATCTATTAGTGGAATGATTTCATCCGGTGGTACGTCTTTTGCGAGGAGCTCAGAATGTCGCGGCTTTGCACCACCGTTACCGCCGACGTAAAGGTTAAACCCTTTCTCGGTTGCAACCAGGCCGAAACTGCACGAAGTGTTAGTTATATAATATAAACTAGGATAGGAGCCCAAGTGAGAGTGCAGGCAACTCACTCCTTGTTTTGAGCTTCAGCGCACTCGCGAACACAGCCAGAAACAGCCCCCTTTAATTTATGAGGAGATCTGATGCTTTTGTACCGATTCTCAAGACGAATAGCCATTCCGACGCTGTCCCAGAGACCGAACCGACACCATGTAGTACCGACGCAGCTCTGGTATATAACATGAGAAACAGTACCGAACACTTGGAATTC
Source organism: Helicocarpus griseus UAMH5409 (assembly GCA_002573585.1). Classification (NCBI taxonomy): domain Eukaryota; kingdom Fungi; phylum Ascomycota; class Eurotiomycetes; order Onygenales; family Ajellomycetaceae; genus Helicocarpus; species Helicocarpus griseus. Next base: position 73,689 of record PDNB01000077.1, on the reverse strand, counting down.
AGCCAAACTCACCTTTATTGTGCGAAGGGATTTAGCATATGCATGCCCACTTTCCATACCGGCTTCGACAAGTGCTGTCCAGATGTCGAGCAAATCCTCTTTCCTAGCGCCAAAAAGATCTATTCGTTGGCCACCAGTAATCTTGCAATAAAGATTATACTTTTTTGCAACTTGACCAATTACAATTAGCCTATCTGGAGTAATCTCTCCACCGGGTACTCTCGGTACGACTGAAAATGTTCCGTTTCGCTGAATATTTGCAAGAAATTTGTCGTTCGTATCTTGAAGGCTGTGTAGCTTTTGGTCCATGATATGTTGGTTGAACAGACTGGACAGAATTGAACCAATAGTTGGCTTGCAAATTTCGCAACCTAGAGATTCGGGGTTTTTGCCGCAAGCTTTCATGATGACCTCGAAAGTTTTCAGCTGTTTCACCGCAATGATATTATAAAGGTCGGCTCGGGGATAGGGGAAATGGGAGCACACTACGTCAAGTCAATAACAGTGTGAGGTCAATCTTCCGATTCCCAAACTCACAGTGGTTAGAAACTTCTTGACCCATGGCCATCAATGTTTTGTTAAAAATAGTTTGAACTGTTGGCATACATCCTCCGCATCCGGTTCCAGCTTTAGTGCAAGATTTGATGTCTCCAATAGTTTTACATTTCCCGCTTTTGACATTGTCAACAATGTCGCATTTCAGAACATTGTGACAGGAGCAAATTTGCGTGTCATCATCGCTTGGAATGAAGTTAGTTATACATTTTTCTATGAAGCAGGAGTAGTAGACTTACAGATCATCGACGCCATCATCGTCTCCTTTCTGAACGCCCAGAATGAATTCACTGGGCGGGGTGTCAAGCAGCTTCTGGTTTTTTACCATCTGATTCAGTTTGACGTAATCCTTTGCATCACCAATCATCATCCCTCCGAGCAAATACTTTCCATCCATTGTGAATAGGTATTTTTTATAAATAGCACCAAATGGATCCTTGTAAGTTAGCGCCTTGACTGGGAGAGGCAGAGGTTGTCCATTTGCCGATGTGGGCATATGGTTGGATGGCAAAGACTTTGGTCCATCTCTATCGGCGAAAAAGTCACCGAAACTGGCTACCTCTATGCCCAGTAATTTCAACTTTGTGCTGAGATCAGGTCGCTTGAACTGCTTTGCCGGCTGTTCGGCGGATTTCGTGAGGTTGAACGAAAGTACGTCAGCCATTTCGATTCCAGGCGCAATGATGCCAAAAGTCTTGTTTTCCCAACTGGCACATTCTCCAATTGCATAAATATCTGGTGCAGATGTTCGCAGTCTAGACTTGGTTAGAAATGGTAAAATTGTAGTTTTAAAAGGGAAAGGCCAAAACGTACGATTCATCTACCACCAAGCCCCCATTTTTAGAGCATTTGATACCTGCAGCAACAGCAAGTTCGTCGCGAGGTCGCACACCAATCTGGTAAGCATTTATTAGCGTTGCATTTTAGACCAGACAAGCTTTTGCCGAGAGGACATGGGTGTTTATTTACCGCAAAACATATGCAGCTGCAGGCCAGGGTTTCACCATCCTCGAAAGTGATGCCAACAACATTGTTGCTGTCGTCGACATTGATTCGCGCAACCCGCTTCTGCAGCATAACATCCAGACCCAAGTCCCTGATTTTCTCAGTCACTAGGGTGCCGGCATCTCCATCCAGCTGCCTGGAAAGAACCCATCTATTACGGTCGACTAATTTGACGGAGCTGAAAACATTCATATCCATCATTGATTTGGCAGCTTCCAGCCCTAGCAGACCGCCGCCCACGGTGACACCAACGTCATCCTTGTGATTCGACGCATAATCAATCAACTTCTGCAAGTCAGATATGGTACGGTAGACAAAGACGCCATTCGCATCGTAGCCAGGGGTCTGTCTCGGCAAAGCGGCATCAGACCCTGTGGCTAGAACTAACAAGTCATACGCCACCCATTCACCTGTAGATGTTCTGATATTCTTCTCCTCGGGGTAGATTTGCGTGACCCTGGTATTGAGATAGTAACTCAACGAGCCATCGGTGAACGAGCCGTACTTTTCAAATTCGCCAAAACAATCAGCATATACAATTATCTAAATGCATAAATCTGAATATGCCAGTGTCGAATCCCAGGGTTTTTGCTCGTACCCATTCTGGAGGATTGAGATACAAGTCCTCGATTTTGCGGTGTTCAAAGAACGATGATAGGGAGACTCGGTTATATGCAATGTGGTCTTCCTCGCCAATGACAACAATGTCATACCGTCTCTGCTCTGCATCCAGCTTGAGCACTTTCTCGCTGTGTGGTGTTGCTTGTCAACGCATTGAACAATATAGGAGGAGTAAGTAGAGTCACAGTTGCTGCTTACATAAAACCTGGTGTGTTTGTCAGCCGCAGTCCCAATTAAGCTTTTGCCGGCCATTGTCAGACTCACCAAGTGCAACCATCCCTAGACCGACAATCACCAACTTCTGACGTCTGACGCCGTGGCCATTGATGCCGTTGATGCCATGATGACCGTTGAGTCCGTTAACTCCATTGAGAGTGCTGCTTTGCTTATGCAGAGCGTGTTCTGTGGCAAGTGCGCCGTTCATTGTGAGGACTTCCATGGTGACGAGCGTCCCTTGACAAGCAGCATTCTGATTCTACCTCGAGTTCTACGGGTCGATATTGCTTTAATATATGAGATTTACGTCTTTCACGGAACGACCAAAGTACAAGGGAATCATTATTCATTACTTCACTGGGTCAATCCTATTTGATAATATCTTGCGTCTTGTTTGTCCGTGCAGCAGAAGGAAAACTGATGTTGTCCACCGTGGCTTTGGATTCGGCAGCGAATCCTAGCCACACAAGCGCGGTTCTTATCAGTAACTTAATCCCCCACTCAGCTTGCCAGGGCTGCACCCACCCGGCTTCTCCCTATCTACGAGGCTATCTATCAACCTGGATTATCAGGTTCCAAATGCGGTCTTTTCTGCTGCGTTTCCGAATCACTGCATTTCCCCTTATCCGCCCCCGGATTACACTGAATTATCCGGAAATGGTTTCCGCCACTGCCTCAGTATTACTCTGACATGTCAATGTTTCATGTCGGGTGTAATTCTTTGATTGTGTGATGACTCTTGCATTTCATTTTCCGCGGGATTACTGTCAGCATGTACGGCTGTTGGGGAGGCAATGCGCCTGCCCATGTGCCTCCGGGGAAGATCTCAGTTTAGAATTTTCTGAGCTGATTCTTTGTGCTCCGGAGATAGACTGGGTCCCCGGGGTCTGGTGTAATAATAATAGATCCAGTCGGGGGAGACTGCTATGTAGAATTTAGAAGATGACGAATCCCTCCTCAGACTTGTTTGTGGGAGGCAATGGCTCTTATGTTATATCGCTGCTTGCTCATGCCACCACCTCTTTGAGATATTTTCAGTCTAGCAAAAATTTCAAAGATTCTGATACCAAAAATGGCGACTATCACTCAACTGGAGCTCTCTCCAAGCATTATTACGACCAAGAGTGTCGTTCCCCAAATTTCACACCAGCCTACAGAGGATGAAATATCTGTACTATCTACCTACGATATACCTCGTCCACCCCCTTCAAAAGAACCAACTGAGGTACTCGACATAGACAAAGACACACCAGACAAACATGTTCCTAGAGATCCACGCCTTATTCGGCTCACTGGAGTACATCCATTTAATGTCGAAGCCCCCTTAACTGCCCTATACGACGAAGGTAAATATCTATTTTATATTTTGGATGCAACGTTATAATAGTTAACCCAAACCTTGCTCATCCATTGGAATACAGGATTTCTTACTTCTCCTGAGCTCTTCTACGTGAGAAATCATGGATATGTTCCAGAGGTCCGCCAGGAGGATATTCCTGACTGGGAGCTCAGTATCGAAGGGTAAGTCAGATGTAATCATGCTAATAGATAATGTTTCAATCACTACTAACTGGCTGCATATAGCCTGGTCGAACATCCGATCGTGCTGAACTTCAAGCAAATCTTAACCGAGTTTCAACAGATCACAGCGCCCATCACGCTGGTATGCGCCGGAAACAGGCGTAAAGAACAGAACCAGGTACGAAAGTCGAAAGGCTTCTCATGGGGAGCTGCTGGTGTATCAACAGCCCTTTTCACGGGACCGTTGATGTCTGCCATCTTGCAAAAGGTAAAGCCACATAGAAAAGCAAAATATGTGTGCATGGAAGGCGCAGATAAACTGGTAAGCTTCGGGCATAACATCAAGCTTCCTACGGACTGATAATGACCATTTGGGTAGCCGAACGGATATTATGGCACGTCCGTCAAGTTGAATTGGGTTATGGATCCCAACAGGGGAGTAATGCTAGCACACAAAATGAACGGCGAGCCTCTTCGACCTGACCATGGCCGTCCCTTACGAGCAGTTGTTCCCGGCCAAATCGGCGGACGAAGTGTCAAATGGTTGAAGAAACTTATCATAACCGATAGACCGAGTGACAATTGGTATCACATATACGATAACCGGGTTTTGCCGTGGGTTTTTCCTTTGAACTCCATAACTCTATGGCGTCCTGACTAACTTTAGAGCAGCACTATGATATCCCCGGAATTATCTGCCAAGGAACCAAAATGGTGGTACGACGAAAGATACGCAATATACGACCTCAACGTCAATTCTGCTGTCGTCTATCCACAGCATGAAGAGCAAGTGTCTTTGTCCAGCTCCTCGTCGTATAAGGCAAGAGGTTATGCCTACGGCGGAGGTGGCCGCAGAATCACGAGAGTCGAAGTATCCCTAGATAAGGGAAGGAGTAAGTCATGTCCATATTTGCCCTTATATGCATCGCTGCTCACTCTGTGTTGCCGCAACAGCATGGAAGCTAGCAGACATAGAATACCCCGAAGACAAATATCGTGAAGTAGAGCAAAATCTATATGGCGGTAAGATCGACATGTCATGGCAGGAGACCTGCTTTTGCTGGTGTTTCTGGTGTCTTGACATACCAACTCCCGAACTGGAATCTAGTGATGCCATTCTCGTACGAGCAATGGACGATGCATTGAATATCCAGCCTCGAGATATGTACTGGTCAGTTCTTGGTATGATGAACAACCCTTGGTTCCGCGTTACCATCACCAAGAAGGATGGGTACCTGAAGTTCGAGCATCCGACTCAGCCTGCTTTGATTCCCGGCGGCTGGATGGAGCGTGTGAAGAAGAATGGCGGTGATTTGACGAATGGGAATTGGGGCGATGCAATAGCGGGCGAAGAAAAGCCCGTGCCTGTGGAGGCTCCAAAGATAAACATGAAGAAGCCTGACCTGAAAAATACTATAAGCCTGGATGAGTTCAAAAGTCATAAAACCGGTCCACAACCTTGGTTCGTGCTTGAGGGCGAGGTATACGATGGAACACCGTTTCTGGAAGGCCATCCAGGAGGCGCACAGAGCATCTTCTCTGCTGCGGGAACCGATGCCACAGATGAGTTTATGGCGATTCGTAAGCTACCACTACTATTATATACTGTTGCATCTGCTAACCATATCTACGTAGACAGCGAAACTGCAAAGGCGATGATGGTTGACTATCACATCGGGACCCTGGACAGCTCATCACAGGAGGCTCTGAGCAATGGCCAAGAGGAAGACACACTATCTCCATCACGCGATATCTTCCTCGACTCCCGAGTCTGGGCTACGTCAACCCTCAGCGAGAAAGCAGTGATATCTCCAGACACGCGCCTCTTTACCTTCAAACTCTCCCATGACTCTCAAAAACTCGGCCTCCCCGTGGGCAAACACGTCATGCTCAAAATCAACGACCCCTCCACCGACGAAACGATAATCAGAGCCTACACGCCTACCTCCGAAACAAACGCTATCGGCACCATGGAGCTGCTCGTAAAAATCTACCCTTCCACCCGCAGCTATCCCAACGGCGGGAAAATGACCATAGCAATGGACAAACTGCCACTGGGCACTACCGTCAAGTTCAAAGGCCCAATTGGCAAATTCGAGTATCTCGGCAAAGGTGAGGCTCTCCTGAATGGAAAGCAGCGACACGTCCAATCCTTCCACATGATTTGCGCTGGAAGCGGCATCACGCCCATCTACCAGGTGCTTCGCGCTGTGATGCAGGATGCAGAGGACAGCACGTCCTGTCTCGTCCTTGATGGAAATCGGACCGAAGCTGACATCCTATGTCGCCCCGAACTGGATGAGTTTGCGGCACAAAATCCGACGAGTAAGTGTGATATTATCCACACATTGACGCAGCCATCCGAAACATGGACGGGGCGCAAGGGGCGGATCTCGGAAGATTTGTTGAGAGAGTATGTCCGCGTTGAGAAGAGCAAGGAGGGGAGAAGTATGGTGCTTATTTGTGGTCCTGAGGCGTTGGAAACAGCCGTGAAGAAGATATTGTTGGGGATGGGTTGGGATGAATCCGATTTGGTCTTTTTCTGAGGTTGATTAGGTTATAGGACTACTGGTTTTTGTTTACTTGGGGAGTTATTGGGACTTTAATTTGATAAAGATCTCTGGAACTTGATGGCTGTGTTATCATTGGGATTTTGTGTGATGGATTTGATTTCGATGGATTCCGGGACACAAGGTATATCTGTTCAGCTTTGTCACCTAAATTCAATTGTTGTGCTTGAATTTTAAATAGAGTTGAAAACCTTCAAGACTGCTATATTTCAATATATACTCGCTTAACACAAAAGAAACGCTCAGCGCTTCAAAACTGGCGTCGCATAGTTGGGGAATAGATTCAAATGTACAAAAGTAACGATTGAGCCACGCTATATTCATAATTGGCACTTACAAAACCATAATGTCACACGATCAACACATAAGCGCTCTGTTGTTACTTATTCCCACCACTCCTTACTTTCTTGAAACAAGCAAACTCCCCACGGGTTGCTTCCCGCAGCCGTTTCAAGACACCCCTCATCTCCCCAAGCTCAGCTTGCAATTTAGCCCTGGCCTCGTTATTAGTCCGCTTATCGAGCTCGAGGTAGATTTGGCTCTGTATTTTCGATGCCTCCTCTGTCGAGTACTGGGACAGCGTCTGCGCAATGAACTCTGTATCAAGAGTTGCTTGCATAAGGGCAGGAAGTGAGTACTTGGGCCGCTGTGTGAAAGCGTTCAAAAGAGAGGAAGAGATCTGGGTTAGAAGATGGGAAAGTATGGCATTTGTGAGGGACGATGCGGCTGTGCTTGATCCGTTTTGGGATGGCGTGGGGAGAGTTGTGGATACTTCCGTGTGCACGAGGACAAGGTTTAGCATGGTTGTATACACATAAGGCCGGACTTGGTCTGGTCGGCTAGTCGAAGGGACCCAGTCTGGTGCTGCGATTCCTTCGCGTATAGTAGAGTTTAGAGTGGCCGTCATGGGACGGGTGTAGGATTGGAAAAGCCGCGCATCAATTTGACCAAGGACGTCTCCAATTGTCTTAGACTCGTCGGTTAGTTTAACTGAAAAGGCCGTTTCAAAGTTGGATACTAATTGAGGGACATAGTCGGCACGGAGAGCTTTGAGATTAGAAAGCGTGAGGAGCATTCGAACGTTCTAAGAAGCGAGTAGTTAGCAAAAGAACTAAGAACAGCTGATAACCCGTTTTCAACACCCACCCTATTTTTTGAATCAATGCCACTGGAAGGTGAAATCGATGATACGACGTCCAAACCACCAATACGAACGACAGGGCCAACGAGAACCCATTCATTGTCCCCTTCAACCGTAACCGGATGTTCAGCATTTTCGACAAGTCCACTAAGTGCTTTGTACACACTCGTCACAAATTGGGACCGAACCATTTGCAGGAGTTTCGCCGGCGGGGGAGTGACAACGTCACCCACTCCTGGATTCGTCATAGCCTCAGATATGTACAGTATCTTTTGCATTCCGGAAAGAACGGCGCTTTCGAATGCGACAAAAAGCCCGGGCATTTTAGTCATATCCTTCCGCTCTGGGTCCCGAGTCCAGTACTCCAGGTACTTTACGCTCTCGGCATCTTTGTTCCATGCCGCGCATATAGCACGGACGGATCGTTCTCGAGTACCACCGACGAGAACCTTAAGTTTGTCATAGGTGCTACTCCCGCTTGGAATCGGGCTCATTGCAGCCATTTCGCTAGCCGCGGTTCCTATTAAGATCAGGAACTGACTGAGATAATGCACGCCACTGAGGGAGTTTGAATATGGCGGCCAGAAAGCAAAATCTTCCCAGGCTTCTCCCTTTTTGGGTGATGGTGGGGGAATATCCTTGGGATCTAGTTTGAAACGAGAATCCGTTGGAGTTAAACCAGTAAGAGGGGTGTTAGGGGTCATCGGGAGCGGCGAAAATAGGAGCGATATATCCTCGATAGGAGGGTCGGCAAATATGGACACAACACTTTCGCGAATGAGATTTACGAGCTCAATCACGCCATCTTTCAAATCACTGACACCGCCAGATGACAGACGGTGGTGCTTTCGGCTTTCACCTTCAAACCCAGCTGGGAGGAGTTTTTGCTTACTGCCATCAATGAACGATTGAGTGGTATCCCAAAACTCAATAACGTCTCCAAGAATACCACCTTCAAGCAATAGTAGTTTCTTTAGATACGTATGCACGCATTCCCATAATTCGAGAACGGGTTCAGTATCAAGCTTATCTTGAGAAGTTGCCACACCATCACGATTAGACAAATGGATGTATGGAGCGACCGCTTGAGGTGTTGGTTTTTCTCCATTGGCCAGACGACGCCGAAGGATCTCAATTTCAACTTTCGAGCGTTCGCAGAAACTTATGATTTTGGTTTTCAGATAATCATACCGCCCTAGCAGCCAGACCCATACTGGATTATCGTCAACACCAAGTTGAAGTAGTGTTCCAATGAGCTCCATGTGCTCTTCAACAGGTCCACCAAGATTCATTGTAGAGGCATTTGTTTGAACACTGCTTAACCGCCGCCACAGGTCCCGCTTAAAGGACTGTATTTGCTTTTCGACATCCAACCACATTCTTCCTGTAATGAGAATTACGTGGATTTGCTCTTCTGTCAGGGGACGTTGGTTGCTCGTAGCTCGATCCGCAATGAGTCTTGCATCTATCGCGTATCTTCTGGCGCGTGTATATTGATCGACAACTTCATCGTAATCCCGCTGCTTGATTGCTCGTACAAGACTGGACCCAATTTCGTATATCTCGCGGTGCTTATCCATGGCATCGATGACAGCTTTCAAGCCCTCCTCCCGCTGTCGGCCTCCAAGCGCCGGACCCCACACTTCTTCTGCCTTTACTGAAGCTTCTACCAATGGTACACGTATACCCTTGACGCCATATTCGCTTTCCTTCGTTAGGGAGTTCTTCTCGGGAACCGGCCGTTCTGCGGCTCCTGTGCTTAAGTTTCTGATGTGGGAATTAGACCTGCTGGCATTGCGAGAGTGCGATCGCGGTGACGAGGCACCGGACTGTGTTCCTTGATTTCGCATTTCCGTATATACATTGTCGATAGTTGCCTTGGCGCGGACGAAGCGCTCAAAGTTTGACTCAACCAGTACCTTCAGAGAAGCGGACTTCTGGTCAATTGACTTGGATAGAAAATCTAAACCTTGTAGTAAAGATTGGGTAGAGTCAGAGGAGTGCGTCTGAGAGAGGAACAGGGCGGGAGAAAAAGTTGTCGATGAGAGAAGGTAACGGTTTCGAACACGCGCATCATCGTCCGCTAAACCACGCTGTTTCAACATCCTAACCACGCTTTCCGAAGACCCCAGAGGATCAGGTTCATCCTTTTGAACGAGATTGTCCCTCCCATCTCCAGTCCTCTGAGACCAGGGTACGATGCTCCTGCGATCACTCCCATTTCTCTGCAAAGCAGCGTACCTCGATTTTCGCCGTTGGGAGGCCGTGGCGGTGGTAGTCCCGGAAGATATCGACTCCTCGCCATCGGAATCATCGCTTTGGTCCAGCTCTGCAGGCCATTCCTCGGGGAAGGGGGTGGGAATGTTGTAATAATGGGTGACGTCCGTGTCGAAGGTAGCCATGATAGGGGGTAGGCGTAGGGTGTACCTGGCCTCAGTGAGCACTAGACTTATAAACGACACACTGCAGTTGAGCGCAACAGTATTTCAGTATACCGATAATGCCGGGAACACTCTGCTCACCCCTTCCGCGACGAGTAATTTGCAGTTCAATGCGTATATTTACCGTTGCGGGCGAAGTGACGACGTTGCTGCCGAACAGAGCAAACAAAACAAACAGGCGCGGGCCGCTTATCTAAGCCTGAAAAATGGATGTTTAGAGTGGGTCTTGCTAGCGGAGCGCCGGAATAATAGATAGCAACATCAACGCCGGCTGGAAACACGCCTCCTGATCTCCTCTGCAATTGCGCTCGTTCTCTGCTCAATCGGCTTCAATTGCGTTTTGCACCCCAGAGCATATTTCATTTCTGTGGCTTAACTCTTTGTCACCATGTTCTCCGTGCGCGCGTTCGCCCCCGCGCGGCAATGCCTGCGCAAGCCGGTCGTTCAGTCAGTCCGCATGCCCTCGTTGAACGTAAGTGAAACTTTTTTCTCAGATGCCAGTATAGGCACCACGACACTACAGAAACAATAGACTGATTGACTTATACATGTTTTGCAGATTCGGTGCTATGCTGTTCCCGCTGCGGAAAAAGTTGCTAAATTTCCTGGCAAGAAAGGCTCTGACGTATGCAATCCTTCCCCCTCCTCGCTGAAAGGGCGCGAATTAAATGGCAGCGTACATATGAAGCTGAGACTTGTTGTTATTTTTACATAGGGAAAATACATGGTTACATTGATTGAAGGCGATGGAATTGGACCAGAAATCTCCCAATCCGTGAAGGACATTTTCGCTGCTGCAAAGGTAGGCAATTCCTGCCCTGCTGTTTTTCCCGTTCTTCAACGAGGTATAATAATTCAATCTAGGTACCAATTAACTGGGAGCCGGTCGACGTTACGCCAATCTTGAAGGATGGCAAGACTGCTATCCCGGATGAAGCAATTGCCAGCGTGAAGAGAAACTTCGTTGCGCTGAAGGGCCCCCTTGCCGTAAGTCCTGTCAGTTCCATTGGTAGCTAGAGTAGTTGTTTAAAAGGTCTGTACAGACCCCTGTCGGCAAAGGCCATGTCTCCCTTAACCTCACTCTCCGCCGAACCTTCAACCTCTTCGCCAATGTCCGTCCCTGCCGTTCGATCGCTGGCTACAAGACCCCCTACGATAACGTCCAAACCGCCCTTATCCGTGAGAACACTGAGGGTGAATATTCCGGCATTGAACATGTTGTCGTTGATGGAGTCGTGCAGAGCATTAAGCTCATTACCCGGGAGGCGTCTGAGCGTGTCCTCCGTTTTGCTTTCCAATATGCTCAGGAGGTTGGAAAGAAGAAGGTCCGCGTTGTGCACAAGGCCACCATCATGAAGATGTCCGATGGTCTTTTCCTGAACACTGCTAGAGACGTCGCCAAGGACTTCCCCGACATTGAATTTGATGCTGAGCTCCTCGATAACACCTGCTTGAAGATCGTCACCGACCCTACCCCATACAACGACAAGGTTCTCGTCATGCCTAACCTTTACGGTGATATCTTGTCTGACATGTGTGCTGGTTTGATCGGTGGCCTGGGCCTGACTCCTTCCGGCAACATTGGCGACGAATGCTCTATCTTCGAAGCTGTCCACGGTTCCGCCCCTGATATTGCTGGCCAGCAAAAGGCTAACCCAACAGCCTTGCTGTTGAGCAGTATCATGATGTTGCAGCACATGGGACTGCACGAGCATGCCGCTAAAATCCAGAATGCCATCTTCGCTACTCTTGCTGAAGGAAAGGTAAGCAAAGTATCTTCCAAAGCCGCGTTTTAGTACCTTGCTAATAACCAATCTCTAGGCCCTCACTGGTGACCTTGGCGGCAAGGCCAAAACCAACGAATACGCAAGCGCCATCATTTCCAAGCTGTAAAATATATCCACGCCCGTATCCCTAAAACTTTTTTATTTTGATCCGACCATTTTTATCCGCAATACCAACTAGATAGAGGTGGCCATGATGTACGTATCCTTAGCTGGAGTTTTCCTTTGTTCGTCTTTTGTCGCTTCATGACTTAGTACGTTCTCATTCATTCATTGCGTTCTGCGTTTTATGTACAAGAGATATGCATGATTTCATGTAGATAGCTTGGAGGGTTGTTGGTTGTTTTCGTTCTTGAGCAGTTTTATGTAGAAGACTAAATAAATGACATTGAACGCCAGCCGTGGTATATTACAAACTCGTACATGTGCAAACGCCTTGTGTCAACCATAATTTGCAAATCCCCAAACTTATCCCACCCAGACTTTCTACCAGCCCGTCTCAATGAACTTTCAAATGCAGTAACTCAGACAATGTAGCCCCAACTCTGTTCCTCGATCAAAAATCCATCAACGTCGCCTGCCGCGTTTAGGTGCACCTCTCGCCGCCTTCTTCGCCTTTCCACGCGTAGCTTGCGTCCTAGTTGACCTTGCCGGTGCTGGCTCCGCAGCTTGTGCATCACTTTCCTCCCCTTCCCCCGTCTCTGTTCCCTCCTCCTCACCGTCTTCTCCCTCGCCATCCTCAGCAGTATCTTCCTCTTTAACGGGACTGGCTTTACTACCCTTTTGTCCCTTCCCATTCTCCGCTTCGGCATGTAATCGTGTCGATCGTGTACCCCGAGTTGTGGCGGCACGGGCACTGCGGGTTCCTCGTCGGCCGCGAGACGGTGCGGGTGAAGATCTGGGTTCTGGTAGATGGTTTTAAGCTATATTAGTTTTTGCGAATACAAAATTCTTTCGTTCAGCAGACTCTTACCATCTGTATCTGCAACGGTGCTTCCTCTTCGCGATCCACCGGCGAGACTCATGGGCGGAGAAGATGTCCCCTCTGGCGCAAGCCTCCTCTCAAACATCATCTCGCCAAATTCATCGTACGGCAACTCGAACGGGCAGTAGGGTTCTTGCGCAGGCTCTGAATCGCCCGATCCATCTGTAGCAAACGATGCTTCCTATAATCCGGCGCGTTAATAACGAGTCTATTCCCGCGTGTCTCCCATAATCACAGGCTTGCGATGACTGACTCTTTCATCCAGTGCCGTAAGGTTGTAAAGCGTTCCCAGCTTCTTCCATATGCCTGGTATTCGGGTATGTTGATCGTTTGGCGCCGCGTAGCCTTGGCTTGTTAAATGATCCGAGATAGCGAGCATGCGGAAGTGTTTGTGCATTCCTAAATTGTTGATTCGCAATTGATTAGTAGCTACCCTTTGTCTGTCATTTGCCAGTTAATCTAATCATACGCGAACATACCCACTGGTTTCCATCGTATGATCCCTTTGAGTAATGACGTCTCCTGTTCCTCTGTCCATGGGTCTGTAATTAGATTATCACTTTCGGGCTCGGTTTTCGGTGGCCCCTCCGGTTGCGCGGGGGTTGTCGGCGTTGGCTGGGGATTCTCTGTTTGCGGAGTTGAGGCTCCCTGCGACGAGAGCCTAGGTTTCTTCCTGGGCGGCATCTGCGCTTGAATATAGAATCCTGAAATTAATATATAAAATTTAATGTTGAATAGATTAGTTGAGGGACTGATATCAGCTTCAAAAGACGTCGACTTGTAGTCCTGACTCCTGCGAGACAGCTCCAGGTGCGCTCCAAGGTTGGAATAACGCGGCTAATTTAAGCAATGGTCCGTGCATGTTCTAGAAGTCCGCTAGTCCCGTTATAGATTAGCTCGATTAGCCGCGTTTGACTTCCCGAACGCGTTGGACCCGAAGGGTTCTTGGTTGCTGCGTAATAATAATGGACATCTTGGCTGCAACCCATCGCAATGGAGCTGGGGAGAGACATAGATGGTCCCTTCGTGCTTGAGGTCGACAAGCTTTGGGAGCCCTCATACTTTCGGCTCCAAGGGCTCCAGCCTCTCGACTCACTTCCTTGGGACGATGGCTTCCCAGGTAATCCCCAAAACCACCCTTCCGCGTTGCCTGCCCCCCTTCCCCAATTGCCCAGTAGCTAACTTCTGGCTCTAGAACTCGCGCAGGGAGTCTTCAAAACATCCTTGGATCTTTTTGCGAAGAACAATTCCACGATATATGAATTAGATGTATTCGGTACGGACCCGCTTGAGCCGATTGAAACGGATACAGTTTCGTCCCACAGTGCGAGCCACGCTGGTGAGGACCCCAACAAAGCGAGGGAGGAGGAAAAGGATGAAGCCGTGGATATTTGGACATTAGATACGAACTTCAAACCAAGCCCTGAAGGAAAACCCCTGAGGTCATGGGATACTTTTCCGGAGCATCGTATTCGACAGACGGCGCCCATCTATTTAAGTGAGGCTGGTCCACGCGGATTTGACGCTGCGCTAGCTTATCAAGCAACGAAAACGGGTCTCGAGGATTCTGGACGGGTAGCGCAAACAGATGTCTTTCTTGCTTCGCTTTTCCGCCTGGGTCTTGGGTGGAATTCAATATTTTTCCGTTTCAATGAGCAAAAGCGAGTTTTCGAAAAGGATATCAAGGATGCTCGGATATCGGGAATTAGTCTGACTGCCGTGGATGGATTGATTGAGGAGTTTTTACAATGCGGCACGCGGGTGCGCGCGATAAGAAGATTCATCCTTGCAACCCCTACTCGTGTTGATTTGCCGACTCCGCTATCCAGTCTAGCTTGCGCAGCCTCCATATTGCTACACAGTTTTGAAGAACATGTATACAAATGCTTTAAACAGGGCCTGTCGCTGTTGAAAACTCAAATGTTATTCAGACGACCGGCGTGTCTGCTCAAGGTTCTCGTCGATATAGTTGAAAGTGCCGCAAATGCGAAGACGGATGGAGCCGTGATATCCTCGGTTTTCACGAAGTGCGACCATTATTCTCATGAATTTGTCTGGCTATCTGGCGTTCTTCATGAAATGATGTCCCTCGTGGCTGAGTCATGGCTTTCGGTCGTGGAGTCTTGGATTGGGCTCCGACCTGAGCCACAGACTTTGATGGAGTTAAACAGAAATAAAAAGGGCTTCATCAATACTGAGGAAGTTCGCGATCAGGATGCCCGTAGGATCGAAGCTAAGCTCGTCGATTATAGCTTTCGCCCAGAAGCGATGCCTATCTTTGTCACTGAAGGTTATGCGCAAACGATATTTGAAAGTGGAAAAAGCCTGAGGTTACTCAAAGAGTTCCATCCTGATCATCCACTTTCTGTGAAGAGCGGTGCAAGTCGGGCGACGAATATGTCCCTCGAGTGTGCTTTTACATGGAAGGACATTGACGAAATTCAACAAAAAGCGAACGACTACGAAGCACAACTTCGAGCTGAAATACTTCGCTATGACAAAAAGCGTCGAGATCCCGATAACCTAACATCCAAGGACAATGGGACTGATAACCCCGTACCCAATGATTTCGGCTCAATTGATGGTGCCTTTTCACTATTCGATATTGATGACAAGAAAGAAGCTACCCAATTGATAGCAAACCATTCCTCAATCACCAAGAAAAAACTTCACATTCTCCTTGCCGAAAGCCGATGTTTTAATATTGAAGGGATTCCTGGCAATGGATCTCCTTTCGGCCCGCCTTTAGAAGCTTCGGTTCATCTTTCATTTGCACCCGTCATATCGGCCCAAACAAGACTAATTAATTTCTCCTGTCTCCATCTACTTTTCAAAGGACATAAGATCAAAGACCACCTACAGTTACAATGGCGATTCCAGATGCTAGGTGACGGTGTGTTTTCCTCGCGTTTATCCCATGTGTTGTTTGATCCAGAGATGCACAGTGGGGAGCGCAAGGCCGGCGTCGTCCGTGGTGGCAGTTCTACAGGCCTTCGCCTTGGTAATCGAGACAACTGGCCACCGGCAAGCTCGGAGCTTCGCCTTGTACTAATGGGCTTGCTATCCGAAACTTATCATGGCGACAAATCCCATCTCAGTCACGGCGCCAGAAATCTTGCCCGGGACAAAGAATTACCTGGTGGCCTCAGTTTTGCCATCCGTGAGCTGACAGGTGAAGAGCTACTCAAATGCAAAGATCCAAACTCCATTGAGGCGTTAGATTTCCTTCGCCTCCAATACCACCCACCATCTGTTCTTGAAGCCATAATCACTCCCAGGAGTCTACGTAGATACGACAATATATTCAGACGTCTCCTGCGGCAGCTGCGCATGCTCTCAGTCACACGCGGCCTAATTCGCGACTCGACAGACCGACTGAACCCCATCGACATGGGGCGAACAGTTACCCAAACTTTCCGCATGGAAGCACACCACTTCGTGCAGACAGTGAGCGATTACTCCTTCCACATTGCCGTCGGAGACATATGGAGCAAATTCGCAAAGACACTGGGCAAGATCGAAAGGTGCATTGATAGGGGTGATATCGATGGTACCATCACCCATGCCAAAAGCCTACATCGCCTTCGCGAATATCACGAAGATGTTCTTGACCAGATCCTCTTCGCCTTATTCGTTAGCAAGAAACACGCACAGGCCAGGAAGCTACTGGATGATATCTTCGGCACGATTCTCACCTTCGCGCCCCTTTCGAAAGCAGCCGCCGCTGGTACCTGGGTTCAACGTGATGGGGCGCCCTCTTACGACCGAGTAGTACGGCAGCTTTTTGCGGTATTTAGGAAGCAGGTTTCAGGCTTTGTGAGGTTTTTGAGGGCGTTGGATGGGGCCAAGGCGATGAGGTCGAGGGGGAAGCATCAGGATCTTGCGGCCTGGGGAAGTGATGATCGTGGCGGTGTTGACACGGATAGTGTTTTTGAGCATCTTCTTTTACGGTTGGATATGAACGGGTTTTATTAGGTGACGGGTATGTGGACGAGTAATCAAATTTGCCAGCGAAGAGATCTCCAAGATTCACGTACAGAAGTTGCACTTGATGACGAAATGAGTTTGTCCTAAGAATTTCTATATAGCATTTACACGCAGCAGCAAATATAAACTAGTGTACAAAGCTAAATAGAAAACCTATCAAACCTCTGTACAAGCCGCCTATTCCATACCTCCTGACATAGCTGGCAAACTGGCCTGTTCAATGTCACCTTGCACCCTCGATGGCGTAGATGATACGCACGCATGCGGATCCCCGGCGGAATCTTAGCCACGAATCATCCGACGCAGCAAGTAGGCTACGGACTTTTCGTAACAAACTCCACAGAATAATTCTCGTAGCCCTATTGAGTGCTACCCTTGGCGGGCCCACGTCTGGTGATATTGCGACATTTCCAAAGCGGAAATAAGAGAAGCACCCGAACCCTCCCTCTTTATGATTTATAACCTTTTCCTCCATCTTCCCTTAAGCACGCATCCTTTCATGGACGGAGAGGCGTAGCCACAAACTGTACAGTTAAAAAGTGGCCTGTAAGCATGGTATAGGCTAGGAGATGACTCCATAACTTCATAGGATCTTGAAGTAGAAACGTTTTGTCTCTTTGAGACATCCGCGAGGTTGTAAAACCTAGGAACCATCCCACGTTTCGTTATTCCCTGTTGTTTGTGAAAAGATTGGCGGATAAATGGTTGATACCGGCGTTAAGATGAGAGTGCTGATGGCTAGCAATCTGACGGTTATTCAAAATGTTATCCCATCCTGTGGCATTTGCTTCTAAGACTCTTCAGCCATTCTCTTAACCCGATCTAGCAATACCGTGCTCTCTCGTCCGAGTCTCCGCTTGCCAAACTGATCCGGTTTCCTAGCCCGCGCCATCGCCTCACGATCCCGTTGCTTGGCTTCCCTTAGCCTCTGCTTCTTTTCCATCTCTTCTTTCCTCCTCTTTGCTATTTCCATCTCTTTAGTAAACGGAGATGGCTTTGGTCGTCGCTTACGGCGATTTTGCGGGTCTCTTTGTGGACGTTTACCTGCTGGACCAGACTCCCGTTCTGCGACAGGCTTATCGAGCATAGCCTGTCTGTCTGGATGTAACTCCAGACTGGCTGGCTCCGGCTGTCCCTCCCCATCGCCTTTTTCCAGTGTCGATTCTTGGGTAAAGATAGGCTTGACGCCCCCGTTTGCGAGCTCTTCTGCTTTGACTTTCGCATACGACTTTTTGACCTTAGCCTTGTGAATCAAATCGCTTTTTATTTTTTGGACTATCGGAATATTGTCAGCTGCGGGTGTTCTTGATAGATGAGTTCCAAGGAAAAATTTTTAACAAACCCATCACTGACCTTTTCGCCGATATGTGCCGTCCGGCAGGTTGGCAGGACCAACAGAAAAGCCTTTCTTCTTTTTTGCGACAACACCAGCAGCACCTGTGTCATCGTCGCGGGGCCTTTTCGGAGCCATATTTACTCCTGGAGAGCTTTGTTTAGCGGCGTGACTATGGATGATAAAATTTCCGCGTGATTCGACTAGATGATTCAGGAACTCCCGCTGGAGCCAAGAGCTGTGTAACAGTAAATCCCAGTATTCAGGGAGCCTAATAATAAGGCTGACCAGAGACAGGAGCAATAGTTGTAAGTTGTAACTGACTGCACAATGCGCAGCTGGCATAGACGAATGTTTTCATGATACCGCAAAAGTAAAGCCGACAATGCCAAGACCTTAGTAAATACACGTGACCTGGTTCGGCATTGGAGGCCGAACCGCCGGTAATAAGATACCGTGACTTAAGAGGTATGTATGTAATCGCGCGGTATCGAGCCACCCAGGCATGATTCATTTCTTACGCTGCCGTCTTACCGCAATGGGCCATGGCCCTCCATGCCGCATATCAACTTTCCAACATCCTCGCTATCTTCCTCGTGTGAAGCAGGTCTGGCTCCTCCGTCCTCTTGCATACCTCGCCGTCACCACTCTTGCTCGATTTTGCCGCGTATCTACCGCTATTCGTGTCGCAACCGAAGCCCGGCTAATCTTCATTGCATACATACATCCTGCTTGCCCGCCGCCACTACACCCGTGCCACTTCACTCTGGCTGCGGGGGTTGCCACGTCTCTCACCAGAGGGATGTCGACCTGTCTTCAACCCGGATGACCTGTTCTCCAAATGAAAAATGCCAATCTTTAAAGATCAGGATCGTCAAGAGCCCCGCCATCATTCACCTTGGCCTCAGAGCAGCGACGGCGATCTCCGTGATATAAGACCGTCTGAAACGCCGGAACAAAGAGTTGATGATGTGGGAGATGAAGTCATGACTGGCACTTCTTCTGGAGCCAGTATGGATGCATACAGTTCTCAGAGATTACGGATGCGAGACCGTGAGGAATTAATTCGGCTCATCAAGAAAGGGGAGAGTCCTACTTGGGTTCCTAATCGTGCTGTAAGTAGTTTATCTCCTTACAGCTTATGTGATGCGGACCTATTTATCGATGTTCAAATTTCTTTTGACAATACGCTTCGAGGGTTTGCCATGGTCTAGCCTGGGTGAACGTGAGATGTGCTCGTGCTCTATCTATAAGTTTTGGAGGATCTATCCTGTTTATACGTCGATCACTTGTTATCTTGGAATATTTATAGATTAATCCGCCCTACTACTTTCAAGATCAACAAGGCTGACTTGGTATTAAATAGCTCGAAGATTATTTTGCGAAGCATGGAGACCCTCCGCATTCGAGGCTTGAGGGTCAGTTGAATAAGGAGAGGACCCCCCCTCTCCTTCCACCTGCACAAATAGACGAGCCAACAAAGCAAGATGCTACGAACGAGATATCACCTGGCCGCCCTGGTTGTCCTTGGGAAATTGAGCGGCCACGGTCAGCTTTACATTCTGGCGACTTCCGCGAGGGATCTCCCCAGAACCGGGAACAACCAGACAATGAAAAATCCCTCGCGCCGCAGCACAGCCAGTCTCCTTATGGCTCTTCACCTTGGTATCCGCCTACAAGCCCACCCAGGCCTACAAGGCAGGAAGTGGACTCAATACTAGCCAGAAGCCGAGCAAGAGCCCCGTCTTTGAGTTCCTTCTCATCTAGTTTTGTCCTCAAGGCCCCAACGAGCCCGCTAGTGCACCAAGCCAATAACACTGATCTAGATTTCTCTCCAAGAATTGAGCCTATGGACCTGTCCGCCAGCCCTGAAAAGGCCAATCGTCGGCGCACTTTACCCCCAGAGACCTTCACAGCTTTCCAATCGTCACTTCCTGGCCACACTCATGGATCTAATGTTCCTGCGCCTCGTTCGTGGAGGAGAGAGGCAACATTTCCTTACCAAGCACACCAACCTCGAAAGTCTCTAACATCAGCATATACTCTCCAACCCGCGCCTTCTTCGCAATCAGCCTTTATGCTGCGCCCCAGCAGGTCCTCATTCTCCCCGGATGTTTCCTCTCCTCTTTACCATGCACCCATGGTGGGGTCCTATGAGGAATCTATTTTGCGAGGGAGAATGTCGACATCTCCATCCAAACCTTTGGATTTTACTGCCCAAATTGGTGTTCTTGGGAGGGGAAATTGCAAATCCAACTTAAAATGCCCTCCTCATGTTACTGTTCCGTTCCCCGCCGTCTTCTATAGCTACCCGACCTCCGGAGACGGACGGTCAATATCAGACGACAGTCCTAGTCCGTACGTTGGTTATATCGATATTGAAAACACGCTCCCAAGGGAAGATAGGGCGAATCACAGAAGCCGTCGGCGTCATGGGAGTCCGTTTAAACAAGTAGATAACCGTCAGGAGGTGGATACTAGTATGATAGAGGGAGTCACTGCTACTACACAGCAGGAGCGGCGCAGGAGAGAGAAGCGATCTCGACGGTCTTCGTCTCCGAAATCTCCGCCTGGAGGATGTTACCGAATACCTCAACAAGGTCAATTACAGATCATAATAAAGAACCCTAACAAGACTGCCGTGAAACTCTTTCTGGTTCCTTATGACCTAGAAGGGATGGAACCAGGGACCAAAACCTTTATCCGACAGCGAAGCTACTCCGTTGGTCCCGTCATCGACATGCCACTGTCAGCAAGGACAAATCTGGGCACTGACAGACCAGAAGCTTCTTTAAGCACAAGTGAAGACCCAGCCGATAAACCGATATTGAGATATCTGATTCACTTGAATATCTGCTGTCCGTCTCGTGGCCGCTTCTACCTTTACTCCGGAATTCGTGTTGTATTTGCCAACCGAGTCCCAGACGGCAAAGAAAAGCTACGCAACGAAGTCCAGTACCCAGACCCTCGATATAGCCCTTATAAACCCACCAAGGAGTCCGGGTCGAATAACGCTGGCAGTAAACTCGCTGCAGAGAAGGCATTTAGACGCAGGAGCTCTGGCTATGGCCACACTTTACAA
This sequence comes from Helicocarpus griseus UAMH5409, assembly GCA_002573585.1. NCBI lineage: Eukaryota > Fungi > Ascomycota > Eurotiomycetes > Onygenales > Ajellomycetaceae > Helicocarpus > Helicocarpus griseus. The sequence goes on along the minus strand of PDNB01000077.1, from coordinate 52,448 downwards.
CCAGCCCTTCCAACGAGTGTGTTCGAGAAACGCGAGCATAACCTATATTCTCGCTCACCTACGTTACCTCCATTGGACACTACAATAAATTTCAACTTCCCCATTCATTCAACTAATACAACCAAAGCTTTGCCCGACGCGCCTTCAAGCGTCCGCTCATCACCCTCTCCTAACGTGGCAGGCTCAACTGCAGATGCAGAGAATTTGTATAGCAAACGGCAAAGGGGGAATGCTGGCTACGGAGGCTCTAGCGGGAACGAAGTTGGAGAAAGCCTGTTGGCACGCAAACTAAAAAGCCTAGATGTTATGATAGACCGGGAGGCTTGGGATGAAGATTGAAAAGCGGGAAGTGAACATCTAATTTCATCATCTGATATACCCGAACTACGCCATTGCACCGCAGAATCTGGCGTATAGTTAGTTAACTTGGTTCGACTGGATTCGAACAATTTTTTGCCTCGGCTTTTTCTTTTCCGTCTATACACCTTTTTGAGTTTTCTCTTGTCTTTCTGCGCGTGGGCGGCTTATAGAGAAGGGCTGGGAAAAATTTGGCGTTCAAGTTAACAGGACAGATATCTGGGTTTGGGCTGGCTTCGTCTCCACACCGAGCGTTTTTTTCCTCTCTTGTCTTGGATATTCCCCCTTTCGTATATATCATACCCCGCCAAAACACAGTTCTTTTCCGCTTTTGTTTTCTTTGTTTATCTACGCTCAACCGGCGTATATACCCAACTTACTCTTTTTTTTTGATATACCCCACCCTTCTGTCTCCGTGGAAGGACATATCGTGTTGGTTTATAGTTTGATATTTGCACCTAGGATATGCAGGGAGTGAGGATGAAACTGTTTGCCGATGTCTTTGTTTTAGTTACCCCTTCCCAACTCCCAACATATTCTTGAAAATTGCAAAACAGCAGAAAAAGTAATCAAATAGCATACTAGAAACTGAAATAAAAAATAATGAAAAATAGGAAAATTCCAAAAGGCCAATCGATACAATGCATTCAATCAAATTTGCAATGTATGTAGTTCGAAACTAGGCAATGGAAGTCGCTCGAATATGGGTACAAACTGGTCTCGGTTGTTTTGTAGTGGGTAAGTAGGTAGGTAAGTAGGTAGGATGTATGTACATGTACAAGTACGCTCTTGGGGTCAGTGTGACGTGTCCAAGAGACGTGCATAAGGGTGGATGGATGGAATATCCTGTCATCTCTTTCGCCAGGCAAAAATGCTATATAGCTGGCACGGAAACAGATAGAAAAGTTTTTCTTTCTATAGAACGGAAGACAAGCTTGTTGGGTGAGGGGAGGTATAGGTGCAAATGGGGATCATGCTAAATCCAAGAAGAAGGGGTAATACAACGCATCAATTGATCTTGAAGAAAAGGTGAAATAGATAATCACAAAGAAGATCTTCTCCATTCACATTGTCAATGCTTCAAAAGATGCGCCAAAAAGTAATATATTTGTGGCTAGTAGCGAAGGCTGGGAAAAGGCGTCGTTTAACCAGCATGTTCGACAATCTCACTCACGGCAACCCCGTTTTGGATGACAGTTCGGATCTGTTCAGGAACGGGCACTTCCTTGGAGTCGTCATCTGTTGCTTCCTTGGGTGGTACGATGATGTTCACATTGGAGCACTTGCTGCTGAACATTTCAGTGTTCAAGCTTGCCTCGCTCAAGTATATACTTGCGCCGTCGACCTGATCTAGCAGGACAGTTGGGACAACTCCGTCAATCTGCAGTGCGAATTTGGGAGACTTGATGACATCAACGCTGCTGACGAGAGAGTCGACAATGATTGAGAGACCACTACAATTGTCGATAGAGACAGCGTTGGCTTTGCCGTTGATTTTGACAATTGTCTTGTTGCAGTGGGATATCAAGATCGAGTGCGAAAGTTGAGCGGGAATCTCGATGATGTCCGTAGGGCTGTCGTAATGCTCGATGTACCACTTGTTGCCATCAAGCTGTTTGCGAGCAGGCTTTTTAGCCCGCATACTTTCGGGCTTCGGCTTCTTGCTTGGAACAGGAGACTTGGCACGGGAAGTGGGAGACGGTGAACTCCCACTCGAATTAGCGCGGTCCGGAACAAGAGAGCCAGCCCTGAGACTGGGATTTTTGTGCGTCATTTCCGACTTATCGACTTTCCGGAGATTGGAAGTGATCGCAGATCCTTGATTCAGCTGGTCGAAAACAGCTGAAATGTCACCACCGGTGGATGCCTTTGGAGGAGGTGCTCCGCCAGCAGGGGGTGGAGGCGGGGGTGGAGGGCCACCTGCGCCGCCCGGAGGAGGTGGGGGAGGAGGTGGGGGACCACCGCCAGTGGATGAGCTAGACCGAACCTGCTTCAAGGCCTCCATTACGTCGACTCCGTCACGATTGTTCCAGGTCAATCCCATAGGATAATGTTCTTTAATGTAGGTTACGAGGGATTTGAAGATCTGGTAATAGGCTTGAATGTACGTAACGTGGGTGTCATCCCTTCAGTATATTAGTATTGCTATTCTTAAATAAGGTGCGGTGGAACATAGCTACTCACTTTCCCTTGTATTCCTTAAGCACTCTGTTTCCATAGAACTCGGCACCCGCTAGACTTTCCCGGACAAATTCCGCTGGCCTAGCTTCGAAGAACCAACCCAAAGCCATGACTCCTTCCGCAACAGCACTCAAGTGGTTGAAAAGGGGAGATGGTCGGTTTGCTTCCCGTATATTGTTGATTTCATCTGAGGCTTTGCGCAAATCGGTCAGGAGCTCTGGGGGTTGCTGATCTGGCTTCTTTGCTTTTAGGGTGACGTAGAGGTATGTCCTTTCAGCTTTGAAGGCACGGAGGATAGCTTTAGACTACGATTTTATCTCCGTTAGTATTTTGATTTTCAAAGCAGTTCCGCTAAATCATCGTACCTGTTCTGCGACTGGCTCCCCAATTTTGTTGCTCAGCTCGACGAAGTTCTTCACCTCCTTATCAATCAGGGCATCGAAATCCTCAATCTGGCGAGGGGGTGGCTCAACAACCGGCGGTGGAGGTGGAGGCGTGGGGGCGGGAGATGCTGCTTTCGGTGCAGATTCTTGAGGGGGGCCTGCTACATTGACGTCCGTCGCAGGGGTTATAGGATTTGAGCCGCCCTCGAGAGACGATGCCATGTCCTCGAGGCGAGAGGTGGCAGCCTCAAGCCTGTTGTTATCATCTATTAGTATATTTGTTCATCGGAAAGTACAAATATCAAGTTCCTCATAAGATCGGTAGACATACCGCTTGATGAGCGTCGTGAAGCTGTTCATGTGGTTGGTAGCCATAGTTCCTGCTTTGAGCTGCCCAACTCAGCTGGGACGCGGTGTTGGATGAGTAGGATGGCTTTGGCCAAGTTACAATAATCCACTAAAAAGACGATTGAAATAGATACTCAATATGATGTTGCCTAGGCGTGGGATGTTGGATACTGCCTAGAGCACCTTGAGGAGGTAGAGAGAGGAAGATGGGGATGGAGCTGCTGAGATGACGAACAGGAGAAGTTGACATTGGCGGTTCCTGCGCTAACGCTGGAGCTCCGGTGATGACGGTACGTAACGCAAAACGCCGCCAAGCCGCCCTGAGCAGTACCGTACTTTACGTATCAATTATACCCCGCCTGCTCATGTCTATCAAAAAGAAAAAGATGATGATATTTTGACATGTCCTAGAATCAATCTCGAGCTATTTATTGCATTTACCCCTGTACGCCTGCATATCTTTGGCAAAATGTCTACAGAAATCCCTAATAATTCAACTTTTACCAGCGATATCGACTTCTGCACGCTCGGAATGTTCATTATCGGTGAGAACCCCCCTCTTTCTCGGACAAGAGTACATATATATGCATGTAGATAACTGGATTAACATCAAATGAATAAAAAAACAGATGAAATTGAATTTGAAGCCCCCAAACCACCAGTGAAAAACATCATCGGAGGCGCTGGTTCTTATGCCGTTGTTGGCGCGCGAATGGTGGCGGGCAGGGAACATTCCCAGTCAGTGAGCTGGATCGTAGATACCGGCTCTGACTTCCCTGCCGAAATACGACGCATCATTTCCTCCTGGGACACAGCCTGTGTACTGAGAGAATCCACAGAAAGGCTGACAACACGAGCATGGAATGGCTACGGCCCGAATGAGAAGAGGGGTGGGTGAAGAGATAATAGTCTTACGAAACTACCCCTTAATTGACAATTTACACTTTACTAACGAGATCCTAAGCGCGGACGTGAAAAGACTTTCGATATCTCACCCCAAAGATCCGCTTGGACCATGATGCCCTCTCGGAATCGCAGGTGTTCTCGAAAACGTTCCATATGGTGTGCTCTCCTGCACGCTGCTGTCAGATCGTTGAGGGTATCCTCCAGAGAAGGAATGCTCTCTTGCAAAGCGATAAAATTGACCCGTCTCATGCCGCGAGGCGTCCGATTTTCGTGTGGGAGCCAGTGCCCGATTTATGTCGCGCAGAGGAGCTTCCTATGTTTTATAAGGCTCTGAAACATGTAGATGTGGTTAGCCCAAATGACCTCGAATTGGCGAGTATGTTTGGCAATAAATCTTGGAGTCTGGAAAACAGCAGCGATCGAGCCATAGCAGATGTTATTGTGAAATCCGGAATTGGGCAGGACGGAAATGGTTTGCTCGTGGTGAGGGCTGGGAAAGATGGCAGCTATGCATTCTCCCGCAACGTCTCCCTACATATTCCGGCGTATCAAGGGATGAACGTGGTGGATCCGACTGGGGCAGGAAATTCATTTCTCGGGGCCCTAGCCCAGGGCCTCATAAGCATTGAGCGGACACCGACCAAACTTGTCGCCTCGACGCTCGGGAAATCTGATCAGTGGGCTGATATCGTTGGTCTTTGGGGAGAGCAAGGCCGGATTCCCGCAGCGCTGATTTGTGCCACCGTAGCGGCTAGTTTTGTAATCCAACAAGTAGGGATGCCGCAAATATCCCGTTCGGAAATAGGGGAGGAGCTGTGGAATGGGCAGAGCTATACTGAGCGGATCCGTCTGTACACGAAGCAGCTGGCAGAAACCTTTGAGAATGCCTCAAAAATACAGAAATGAAATTCGATTGTTTGATCGATGGACAATAGTCTGTGTATCTAACCCCGTTGAATCAACGCCAAGAGGAAGAATATATGTATAATGCACAAGTTCTCCAACCCAATGAACATCCTCCGGCTCCTCCTCATGACTTGTTTTGAGCAGCCAGTTCCTTTTCGTGTTCGCCGATTTGTTTGGTCCACCTGTTGTAGTTTTGGACGATAAGCAATTGCAACTTGTGTTTATATTTGCGGCAAAGGAGGCGGGGATACCCACCATCGACTTGGGAAAAATCTGCCTGGTTCTGGGAATTTGGTTCGGAATTCTCGCTCAGCGGAAACGGTGAAGGCCATGGCAGCGACGCCGAACATAACTGCGCCGATAATCGCGGTATTGGTTTTCCAGTTGGCCGGCTGGGAGTACCAACCACCGGCTGGCGACCAGACGTGCTTGGGATAGCTAGCAAAGCCGGAGTCAGCAACGGTCCAATTGAGTAGAAAAAGCGAAAAAAACGCAGTAGAAGAGAATCCATTCGCATACCGAACTTTGGGGCCACCTCCCATTTTGAACAATCGGATCGGATAAGGCTTTGGATGGTGATATCGGAACGTTCGACCTGACTGAGGAGACGTCGGCGGGAATCGTGGATGTGATATAAGCAACGCGCTAGCGACAAAAGGGGCTTAGCGTGGTTGGAATCTGGTCACATGACCACCACCCGAAGTTGTTCCTGCTCGAGAATTTTTTGAAGCCTGGAGATATCAAGACCGAATAGACCACCCCCCAATCCCGCGCGCGTAACCGTCAATTGCGATATTCACAGCACAATCGGACACTGAGATCTGCCACCGGAGTGGGAGCCCAAATGAAGAGACTGCAGCTCCTCCGATGGAGCGGTTCAGTTCTTTCACCGCGGATACGGCCTACCACGAGGTGTGCGGCTCCGGCTCCGCACCAGCTTCTTTTCACAGCTATACGACAGCAGTCTTCTGCCTCCTCCGGCGCGCTTACGGAGGAAAATGAGTCTTACGACGATGAGCACTCTCCAGATATTACTATAACCCGAACGCCAATTCCCCCCTCCCCACCCGTTGAGGCCGCGCTTCACTCTCCTAAACTCTCCGCCATACACTCTCGACTCTCCCTTCCGCAACGATTACCCCTTCAAACACTGGCTCGTACTCTAGTTGACGAGTCTGCCGACCCATCGCCGCAATTCAACAATAAGTCGCTGTCAATACTTGGTGGTGACCTCCTGAACTACTACACTGCCGAATATTTGCTGAGCACCTACCCACGACTCCCGGTCAAGGTCCTTTGGGCAGCTATGTATTCCTATATTGGAGCGAAAACGCTGGCTTCTATGACTAGAGAATGGGGTGTGGAATATGCTGCCGAACCAGGCGATGAAGTAGACCCCGGCTATCTACAATTCAAGCGGTTACCGCCAGATACGACTGTCGAAACCAATGAACGTGGCACGTTCATCAAAGCAGATGGCTCAATGACAAAGCGCAGCACCAGTGCAAGGATAGTATACGGTGACGCTTTTGGCCTGTCGACAGTCCCTTACGACAACAAACATCCAGGCGTCACCCCCAACCTAGCTTCAGCCAACTTTGTCCGTGCCGTTATGGGCGCCGTCTACCTACATGCCGGCCGACCTGCGGCGAAGCAGTTCCATAAACAACACATCTCGAGCCGCCATCTCGACATGGCATCGCTTTTCAGCTTCCGGCAACCAACGCGGGATCTCAGCAAACTCTGCCGTCGGGAAGGGTTTGAGCCTCCTGTTGCGAAAATACTCAGCGAAACGGGTCGTCTCAGCAATCATCCTGTTTTCAATGTTGGTATTTTCTCTGGACCAGATCAAATTGGTGAAGGAGCCGGTGGAAGTCTTAGCGAAGCGCGTTTTAGAGCTGCCGCATCAGCGCTGAAGGCGTGGTATCTATATAGCCCTCTTGGGGCCAGAGTGCCCAGCTCGATGGAGGAAGAAGGTGCGGAGCCTTGGAAGCCGGCGTATGTTGATCCCGGCGAAGTTATTGTGTAAAATATTTGGGGGGAAGAAAATACGGGAAAACCAACTGTAAGAAGGAAATCTGTTTATGTTTTTTATAAAGGAAATATCAAGGCGGGATTTACACATAACTTCATCCAGCATCTTTGCTCCCTTCCCTCTGTTTTCTCTCAATTGGGCGCTTTGTTTTTATTATTATACTTACCTCATGTGCATGTCCGGCTGTCTTCTTTTTCTGCCTGTATTTTCCAGTCAGATTCCTGTTACCTAGTCATTTTTATTTTCTCTTTTGTTTAGTGTACAATATTGGGAAATGCGTCATTTTCATTTTATATTATATCTGATTCAATCATTATCTCGGTTCAGCATGGATTTTCGACATGCGTCTTCAGTAATTCCCACCAGCGAAGATATTGCAATGAAATTATTATAAAAGAGCCGGGGAAGAGTAGAGCAGGAGATCAAGGGTGTTGCATTGATTTCCCGTACTCCCTATCATCCATTGCCCTTTTCGGCATGGGCTCTCTTCTTACATGCCCCAATGGTTTAATGAGCGATGATTTTCCTTGAATTGGTTCCTCTCTCCACATGCTCAAAATCTACGCAGATGCCCTTGTATATGATGCACATGAGTTGTTCCTTTCCTTAGTATTGTCGGGGTAATGTCAGTCACACATTGAAAGTGGGAATGCACTTTACTCTTCAACTTCAAGCGATATATGTTGCCAAGTACGGTACATGTATCTACCTATACAAACACTATCTTGAATACACGGTCTGGAACAATGACAAGTGATAATCACATAAACAGACCAAGATAATCCGCCAAAAAGGAAATACCAATCAGTTTATCCAAAAGAAGAACAAAAAAAGCATCCAAACAAGCCTCGATACTCCTTAACCCCAAAAGTCATTTCTCCAACAAATCCAAATAAACCCCATACTCCTCCCAAAGCGCCAAAACCCCCGCCCCAAAAAGCCCCTCCCAAAACCCATCATCACCCCTCCCCTCCCCATCCTCCCCAACATACCCAATCCTCAACAACCGATCATTCAGCATCCCAATCGCCCCCCTTCCAACCCTGACATCCTCAATCCACTCCAAAAAGAACGCCGTGACCTGGTACCCCTGATCCCACCTCTCCCCCCTCTCCGCCTTGTTCAGCGGCCTCTTCCAATGCGGCGCCGCCAGCCCGGCCTTCAAGCGCACAAAGTCCGCGATCCCCTCAATCAGGCCGGAGGGGGGATCGGGCGCCCGCACTCCTCCAGGGGTCGCGGTCGGACGCGTATGCTGGTAGCAGTGCACGAGCTCGTGGGTGATGACTCCGCGCAGTTCGGCGGCCGGGTCGGCAAAGGTGCTGTTGACGGTGGAGATGTAGGAGAGCGAGAAGTGGATTTCCTTGTGGTCCGAGTCGAGCTCTGTGCCGGTTGTGTAGGCTACGCCGGAGATTCCGCGGACTATGAAGGTGACTGAGCGGGTACCGGGGAGGGTCGGGGTGAAGAATGGTTGGGTGATGATGTAGTCATTGCTGCTACAAGCAGTTTGGGGGGAAGGGCAAGGGGATGGGGATGTGTAGAGGTATGTTACTATGTTGGCTAGGGCTGTGTTTATTGCGGCGTTGGGGTCTGGGATGTGGGTTAACCAGGCCTTGGTGGCGGGGTGGGTGAGGTCTTGGAGATGGAGGCGGAGTTTAGGGGTTGGCGGGGGTGGGGATTGCGCGGAGGCGGGGGTCGTATCTGGTTTAGTATCCTTGCCCGTATTTCCCTCGTTGTCTGTTTGAGGGTGCGGGATTGGGGAGGAGGTAGGGGTAGGCTGAGCCGGGGAGGGAGATGAATCAGACATGGTTCTAATGGAGTTGCTTATTCTGCATGCGAGGTTGGTAAATAGGGGAGGGATGTTTGATAAGAGTCTCGGTTTATATATGCCAGCTGCCAAGGGGGGATCACTTGAGCAGCACAGATGTGAATATGTTCATGACTCCACGGCCTGTTGTCCGCACACCACACACATGCATTTTATACCTTTTAGATTTAGGATTTTTGTGAGTAATAACAGCGTTTTCTGATGCTAAAAAAATAAAGCTTGTCTTCGAACTCAACCGTTGTTTGCGCCGTGGACAATGAATCCTAGGTAAAACCGGCAAGTTACCGTTGCTATTCAACCATGGCTCACGAATCCAGTTCATTCCCATCTAAACCACGCGAACTAGTAAACATGCAGATGGTGATTTTACACAGCAAACCAAGTATATTTTGGTATATCAGATGTGAATGATGTCGTCCGACGCTGACTCAGCCTCCCGATCGGGGCTAGCGCGGTGCCGCTGCCAAGCCAACCGTGTTTGGGCGGCGAAACAATCATCTTACCCTTTCCGGACATGTCGCAACCTCACGTCTTCACATAACAATAATCCCTCACTGACCGACTGAGCAACTGATTCCCATTCCACCCCTGTGTTGCAGGTTGTTTTATCCGTCAGTATACATATACTACCTTGGGTCCAGGTATGCATAGCGTCTTCTGCACATGTTATCTATCCTTCCCCTTTCAACTGCTCTCACAATCATGTCTGGTCTGTGCCACATAGATCCCCCCCTCCTGTTTGAGGTTTACGATCTTGATCCACTCCTTACCCGCGCGCGCTTCATCCTTGATTATTTATAAGTTACGGTGCTAATATTGGATTGTCCTAGTGTATATTGCCATTGTTGACGTCGCATCTTGATTCCATTTTCAATCCCCACGTCGCTGAGTAATTGCTCCCAATAATCAGTGACCAAACAGCCGTCCCTCGACCGTTCGAATCCGTCAACAACTCTTCAACGGCATTGCGTATAGATCCCCCGCTGTTGGCTAGAGCGTTTTGGCGCCCACATTACGGACCAATAACATACCAATGAGCCTTGTGTTCGAACAGTCTTGACAATGGAAGCTAGAGCCACAGAGGTTCTAGCAGCGCTTAAAAACAACAATCTCTCCATCGAGATAAAGGCACAACACCTCAACAAACTCAAGTCTGAGATCAAGCAGAAAAATGTACCGGAGATCGCCATTTCCACCATTTTCGACGCCTTTCGCGCTGCGATCTCGTCACAACACTCCTCACTTTCCGCGGCGGGGTTTTCTGCCTTAGGCCATCTACTCAAACGACTTTACCTGCAGGAACTGCAGCAGGCCATCGCTGCCCAAGGCCGGTGTCTATATCCGTTGCTTCTTGAACGGCTAGGCGACCATAAAGAGCGCGTCCGTGCGCAAGCTGCCCAAGCATTCAGCGACTTCTGGCAGGCTGCCCCTGTTGAGGTTGAACATCATGTGCTAGAAGTTGCCTTGGTGGGGAAGAATCCCCGGGCAAAGGAGACAAGTATGACATGGTTGGCAACTGTAAGTTTATATGAAATCGTTTAGTTTAGATTTGCGTAGCGACTTACGCGCTAATACTTTCTGTTTCTCTCCCCTAGATGACTCGAGAACGTGGCGTGCTCTTCCGTACATATGTGCCCAGCCTTGTCGCCTGCCTCGAAGACGCCGATAGCGGAGTCAGGGAAACTGCGAAGGTGACGGTTATTGACCTATTTCAGTATGCAACAAGCCCGCGACCCCTCTGGTTTGTTTCCGGCTAATGGTGTTGTCATTCAACAGAAATGCCCCTCCTCGAGCATTGTCGGATTTGAAAAAGCAACTTCAATCGCATAATGTGAGAAAATCGATAACAAACTCAATCCTGTCTAACATTGGCCTCGATCAAGAACCTTCATCTACCGTGCAGTCTCAGCCAAAATCCGATATCTTGCGTCCAGGGAGCAGCTTTTCAAGTCATCGTTCCCAGGAAACCCCACGACCCAACTCCGTTCTCTCCCATCGCTCCTATTCAAATGGCGACACAACAAGTAAGGAAGCTAGCATGGCATCTGGCTCTGTCTATGGTGGTATGCGCTATCATCCATCTGTTGCTGGTCTTGCTAATTTCTTTGTAGATGCATCAAAACCACCTAAAGGAGATCCCCCCCGAAGGGATGCAGTTTTATCACATAGCGTCAGCATAGAGTCTTTCCCCGCGGTCACTGGAGGCCCCGAAATCGTTGAAACCGAATCAATTGACCCACTCTACGTCAATTCGCACCGTGAATTTGACGAGATGGTTCGCGAAATGCTACCTTACTTCGAAGGCAAAGAATCCGAACAGAACTGGATGTTTCGTGAGAAAAGCATTCTGAAACTGCGAAGACTGACAAAGGGCAATGCGCCTCAAGATTTCCAGCAAAGTTATCTTGCCGGTATCAAATCTCTTCTCGACGGTATAATGAAAACCGCCCATTCATTGCGAACGACTGTGTCAGCTACTGGCTGCCACTTAATCCAAGATATTGCGCGAGTCAATGGTCCGGCAATTGATCCAATGGTCGAAATCATCTTGCAGAATATGATCAAACTGTGCGGGGGATTGAAAAAGATTAGCGCTCAGAACGGTAATCTCGCCGTGGACGCCGTCATTGGGAACGTGTCTTACACCTCCAGAATTATGCAACATATCTGGGGGGCTTGCCAGGACAAGAATGTTCAACCTAGGTTATTTGCCACAGGCTGGATACAGACCATAATCTCCAGACATGGCTCACATAAAGGGTTGCTTGAACATAGCGGGGGCGTAGATGTCCTTGAGAAATGTATCAAGAAGGGCCTAGGGGATGCGAATCCCGGCGTAAGAGAAAATATGCGCGGGACATACTGGGCGTTCGCAAGGTTATGGCCTGATAGAGCGGAAGGGTATGTATTAGTCTTCAATTTGAGTTCCAGATTCTATTATGCTAACTCTCTCTAGGATAATGTCAACACTGGATGCGAAATCGAAGTCTCTTCTTGAAAGGGACCCTGGTAATCCTAATATTGACCCGAATGCTGTGAATACCAGCGGAAGGCCGCGGACAGCTTTGGGCAATAGTAATTCAGGGGCAGGGTCGCGAATGACCCTCAAGGAAACAATTGCCGCGCAGAAAAGGGCTCGTTTGGCCGCAGCAAAGAGTCTGCCTGCTCGCCCAGAATCTGCCCAGTCGTCATTCCCCGAAATGAAATCGGCGAGAACCTCTACACACCGGCCGCCTGGATCAACCACGCGCACTGTACCTACGGGGTCTCATATTTCATCGCAAAATACGTCCCTGTCTTCCGCCCCGATGCGCCCCTCTTCACGACCAAGACGGCCTGAGTTGGCACGACCTGCTACTGCCGATCCATATTCATCCCGTAATAGGGTAGCTCATAGCTCGTCCGCGCCAAAATTATCAAGCCCGTCAGAAAGCCCCCAGAAACCTCGGAGTAAGACTACAACAGCAACTCCAGCGAGGAAGAACCCTACACCTGCCCGTCCCAAGTCGAGACTTGACAGCAGCGCGCCGGTCAGCACGGTGAAGCCAAAACCAAAGCGGCTTGACATTGCTGGATTAAAATCTGGCGAAGCCCGTTTAGTAGCGGGTCCTGCTGGAAAACCGAATTATACATCTTCTGTGGAGCCCAGACCACAAGTCGCGAGTCCTGCTAGGTCGGAGGAGAGTTTTGCTGGGGCGTTGCCAAAGACCAACGACAGAAGTATGGAAAATACCACTCACTTCGGTGATGGTGCTAATATTACTGGGGAACCTGAAGTCTTCAGCTTGAACAAATCTTATACAATGGCCGACCTTCCTACATCTGGGTCTATGAATGCATCTCATGGCGCTCCCTCAGGCGATCGCCGCCTGAGCAGCAGTGATACATCATCTGTGTCTAGAATTCCCATGTCACCATCGTTCAAGACGAGGATGAATTCCGAAGAACCGCTGGCTGCAGTGACGAGTCCCAATAGACGCTATTCGAAGAACAACGACGAAATCACGTCTAGGATACCGGCACCAACAGGTCGCCTTTCGCTTTCTAGTAGTGACGGTATCCGTCCTGCAGAAGCTCTTAAAGTCTATGAAGACCCACAATCTCCAAATGCCAAAGAAGGCACCCGCAATCCTGGTTCCCTTGCCATGTCCCCAAGGTCTCCTATCTCACCTGCTAAAATCACTCCGCTTGAGGAACTCCCTATCAATGAACCTGCAAATACGCCCAATCGGAAACATAATCAACAGCAAGAACCATCAGGACTGTCGCCTCCAACGAGTGCTCCTCCGCCGGCAAGCGAAAATTTACACCGCAGATGGAAAAAGGTTGAGGTTTCAGAAAGACGACGGAGTCTGAGCCCGCGGTCCAAGGACCCGTCAAGAGGGCGAGACATGATCGATAGAGGGCTGAATAAAATCCGATCCGGAGCTATCGACGTCCACGGTTACCGGAAGGTGCAGAGTTTAATCAAATACCACGAATCGATATTCAATGACGAGCCTAAGTATGCCGAAACATTAACGGTATTGCTGGAAGCGCTAGAAGCCCCCGAGGGTGAAAGGAAATCTACAGCCAGTAGATCATTAGACCTGAAAACCCAGGTGCTGGTGACTATCCGTTTATTGTTCTCAATGAATCGTGAATATTTCTCTGCATTCTATGCTAGAGCCATGACGGCTCTCATTACGGCGCGCAAGCATTATGAACTCACAAATCACATTGTTAGCGGCCTTGAGGAAACTGCTGAGGATATTGTCGGAGCTTGTGAACCTGCAGATGTGATTGACGCCGTCCTGAATCTGCTGGAGTCAGAAGAGAAGTCTCCTGAAAGCCATCGCATGGTTGCTATGGGGGGCTATATCCTCAGTGGTCTGCTACGCCGCCTCAACGAAAAGAGCCTATTCCTCAGCGAACCCGAACTGCAGCGGCTTGGAAACTTCGCCAATCAAAGCCTCAAGGATCCTCAACCAGATATCCGTCGAGCTGTGATGGAATTCTGCCTGGAACTTCATGAAATGATCAAGCCGGAAGAGGCATTTTGGCGCACGATCAAGGCCGAAGAGCATCGTCCGTTGCTTACTTATTACATTGTGAGAAAACCCGCAAGATGATCGGCGTAGACATGGAGTTCGGGTTTGGCCTTGATTGGTTACCTTACGGTGTTGGAGACATGGCTCTTCCACTATTTCGCTTCTTTTATCCTACGTTACTTTGCTTCGTTAATGGCCCAGTTACTTTTACTTTCTTCTCCATTCTTACTGTTTTAAGCGGCTTATGACTGTAGGTTTGGTGTTACCCTTATGATTCTTTTTTCTTTTTTCTTTTTCTTTTTTCTTTTTTTTTGAGCGTTATTGGTTTACTTCTTTTTTATTTTCCTCATTATCTTCCTATTCTTCCGTACCCCCTTCTTCTGCTTTTGGCTTCTTCTCTACTCATGGAAAAGCGATTCTTTGTAGTGGTATTATGCGTCTTTAATTTGTATATTTGACTCTGCTATATCCATTCTGGGGGGTTTGCTTTTCTATATATCGGCTTCTTGTTTTATTCCCCACTTATTTTCTTCTCTGGATCCTCTTTTGTATTAAAATTAACTAGTTATATCCCCTTACTTTTTACATGATCCTTTAGATTCACCTTTTGCTGTTCGCTATTCAATGCAACTGACATAGGATAGGGTCTTCCATATCCGAGCTCGATGAACACTGACTGAATTCACAACAATTAGATAAGGTCCGACAGTAAGCCATTTCTTATCAGGAGCTAGATAGTTGACAACCGTTGGGTGATAAATTTTTTGCATGCTTGAATGTTCTTTTATATTCCAGCGGTGATAGTCAAGAAAAACCCCTATCCTATCTATATAAGCGGATATCAAGAACGCAATCTACATTTCTGAGCCCTCAATCAGATGTAACCTGTCCTTGTCCTCCACGGGGTCCGTCTCTAGAATTAGAGAAGACACATTTTGAGCACTTATTCCCAGCTCCACTGTTGGCTCAATCACTGGCCTGAACGAATCCTAATTACTGAGGCTCGGCATTATTCTCTTCGACATCTGCTGTCGAGAGCTATGTGACGATATAGAAATGCGCAAATCGGTGGAAGACAGTGGCGTCCTCCAAGGCGAGTCTAACTACCGCCTCCAAACCCTGAAACTTTCTTAAAGCACACAAAGATCCATGCTAAACTCGAGACATGTCTCGTCAACAGGCATTGTGAGCTTCACTTCTTCAAGGCTAGATATCTAGATATCGTTAACATATTGTTCTGTGTTTTCCTTTCTGTGCATGTCCTCAAGAACTCTGTACGATTATGTTATCAATTGTAACTCTGCTTTCCGAGGTAAAGTCTGATGCTTCTATATTCTGGCTTAGAAGATTAGCTGTCTTGGTATTTCTCCCTATTCAATATCAGCTCTTGTTGAGTTTTCTCAAACTTCAATTCGCATCTGGGTTGTGACAATCTTTGGATATGACAATAGTATGCAATTTGCAAATCAGAGATGAATGTCTTCAGCTTCTCATCCACCTCCCTTCCCTTAAATTGGTCTTACATGTATATATAGTACATGTACAATCTTAACTGAGATGTGGTACGTTCGCCGCCCAAGTTGCAGCATACGCATCTGGTGGAAGATAGTATAGCGTTCTTTAAGCTTCAACGACCAGAAATAACCGGGCAAGGCCATAGACCATATACACAGAAAAGGCTGCAAGGAAGATCTTCACAAATTTCGGAACATTATGTCTCCCCAAGCATATCTTAGCTAATACCTGCAATTCCAGCGTGTATACCAAAGGGCCTAAAGCGGTGATGAAAGCCGATATACTCCATAGTAATCTTTCAGCTTGGGTTGGAAAAACGGAATTCCAAGCCAGGAAGTGAATACTCCCAAACACAATAGCCGCTATACCAGTAAGATACACTTCCGACCAGAACATTGTATGTCCTCTAGACGACTCCGCCACGGTGTTATTACCGAGTTCAAGATATGAAATTGAAAATGATCCTGAACTGATTTCCGAAACGTCCAGCCTAGTTGGAAGACGTTTCGCCGGTAGGTAATAAGCACACATGACATCCTGTGGATGACCAAACCAAAGAACGTAGGTGCACAGGGCGGTGACTATAAAAGCCAAAGCCATGATTTCCAACTGGGAAGTTGGCTTTCCCTATATTTGTCGGACAAGGAGTTGGAGTACAAGCCATAAAGATTGGATAATTGCTAGGACTTTAACCAGACCGCTAGCCTTATCTCTATCCAGTATATCATTTTCCTTAACCCGTGGGAGCCTCTCGATTAGCCCCAACCGTCGAACTTTCAACAACTGGGCAGCAGTAAGTACCCACACATCGCCCTGGAATCGCTTGTCAAATCCAGAATTCAAATCATTGTGAGGATGGAAGTTCCAAGGGATATCTCCATATTTGCGCCGGAACTCCTCGGTCGCTTCGACAAGCCCATGGCTCTGATACCTTCTGCCACTTTCGGTTTCCTGCCCATTTTGTCCAGATTCTGACAATCGACCCGACCAATTCCCATTCTCGTCAGGGAAGTAAATTATGCGCCTAGAAAAAGGCAGTCCAATGATGGCAGACACCGAGATGATGATGTTGGGAAAACAGCTCTCTTCCTGAACGGGGGTCATTCGAACTTGATTAAACAATGCGAAGAAAGATCTCAAATTTCGAAGTCGGTGACAAGATACTAACAACAACTGATTATTGGTCAATTGCCAAATTATCCAGGTAGACAAGCAATTGAAGTCAGTGAAAAGAAGGAAAGAAGGCTGTTATTTGAATTTTGACTGGCCGAGTCATCCAAAGTCTGGGCAATAACGCCAGCTTCTTTGCCATCAGAAAGCTTGCCGGAAATCTGTCACGAATCCACGGCGGGAGCCACAGACATTAGTTCGTCTGGAGACCATATCGAACATTCTTCCGCTTGTGGCATCCTGACAGGTAGAGAACAATGGAATGCCTTGATATGAATTAATATAACTACAGGCAAGCGAACGTGTAATTATCTTGATAGTCATGCAAGATTGGTAATGATTACTCCGTAGAATACTAGTAGACTATAATAGTTTTTATCAGCTCGATCCGAAATAGCCAGAGGAGGTGTGTAGTTCGCTCATGAGGCATACACGGAACAGGGGTTTCGCAGGTTATATAGTACTATGCTCATCATTAGTAACCTGAGTAAGTATACGTCTTATCTCATCACAAAAAAAGGAAACAATCCCTTCCATCATATCCGCACCTTGATTAACCATCCAAAGGAAAATATAAGAAATTTATAACAGACTCCCGAGGAACCCATTAAACCACCAGTAACCCAGCCATAACAAAAGCCCACGCAAGCACGCTTCCAATCGCAATGCCAAATTGGCGCATTCCGGAGCCATTTTGCACATGCACGCAGGTAAGTCTCCTCTCCCCCGTTCTAACACGGTCCCCAATGGCCGGATACTGTTGGATCAGGATGGGCTGGACTTTGCGCATGGACGTGTCAATGTCAGCCTGGAGCGCGTCCACAGTCGTCTCCTTCATGGTTCTCAATACTCTAATATCGGCTTCGCTCTGGCGCCTTGAGTCTCCTCCACGACTAATCATCCCGTCTGTGAGTAGGAGGAGAAAGTAGAGAAGTTGTTAGCTGGAGAACCCCATTTCAGGATGCGTGTAAAGGTGTTCCAAAAAGAGGAAACCACTGTAATGAAGCAGCAAAGGCGTTGAACGGGTTGTATGTGCGCATACCAGAAGTGTAGATACCACCATCTGATGACATCCCTTTCTCGTACCCAAGGGCATCCAAAGCACCACCACCCAGCAATCCGCAAGGATTTCGACTCGCAATAACTTCTGCACCGCCACCCAGCATACCCTTGATATTCTCTTCATCGAACAGAGTCGAGCAGTCGCCTGGATCATCTTTCCCACCGTCTTCAATGGTCGGCAGCAGTGCTATGCAGACGTTGTGGTACACATTAAGCCCCTTGATCTCCACCTCCATGGGAATCTTCAGCGCATACGCTTCGTAGATTTGCGCCTTGCCATCACCACTGCTGTAATTGCCGACTGTCAACTCCCAGGACCATTGCGGTACCGGGTCACTGGAGTTATCAAGGCGTAGCCCTTCGAAGGGGAAGGAACCATTGGCGATAGGGTTTTGGAGCGTATGATTGTATCCCGGGCTGGATTCGGAGCAATAGGATACATCACCCCAGCATATGTCTGCGGTGGTTGTGGAGGCGAAGAGAAGCCCCGCGAGGGCAATTGCTCGTAGGCTCATGTCGTTCTTCTTCTTCTTCTTCTTCTTGCTCTAGACTTATATTCGGTTTTGCGTTGTATCTGATATGTCTAGATTTTAGCCCGTAGATGGATTGAAGGAATAATATGTAGCTCGGCGGTGTGGCCCCGTCAAGAGATAGTGGAACTATCACTGGTAAAAAAGGACAATCCAAAAGATAGACCTAACGAAAATGATAAGCTTAATATCGCTGAAAAAGGATCGAGGATGCCTCAGACTTATATATATCTCTGGTCTGGCAAGCAGAGGCAAGGCTGTGGGTGAATAGGCGATCCCGGTAGCGCTCATAACTTGACAAGGAGGCCGCCTTGTCGGTCAGCCAGCTCGAGTCGCTAAATAAAAGATTTTAGGTACGGAGTAGTTAGACCTGGATATAGATTATAGTCAGAATGACCCATACCTAGTTACACCTCTAGCTATGTCCTATTTATGGGGTCATGTTGTTTGAAATAATAGACCACAAAGTGATCTCCCAAAACCAGGATTCCCGGGTTGAGAACCGATACCATGACAGATCAGCTCTATGTTTATGAAGGCAAACATTTTATATTTTGGTTCGACTCTGGATGCTTATTCCCCGTGATTAAGTAAGTGTGATTAAGGGTTGCAATCATCAACAGAAATACGTGTTATTCACGCGCCAGGACGACCAACTGTAATAAAAAAGGGTACGCCTAGAGGCCGCCGAGGCGCCGGCGCAACACTGCCCCAAGACGAAATAAAGTCGAATCCGCGGGCGGACTTCGACCTCGGTGCTTGCATTGCACGGCCGTTCTGGTTGGGAAATAAATAATAATACATATAATTCTCAGCAGAAAATCTCCGTCCCTTGCAGCTCAGCCACTGGTGTGGCAGATGTATGTGTCAGACCACAATCACCGCGCCCATGTATGGCGCAATAGGTAACCAGCGGTTGTTTATGGCGAACACGTTTGCAGGGGATATTTGGCATGATGAGGCTGAGGTGCAACAGCGTATGAGTCTGTAAAACTGTACTTATAGCGTAATAGAATTGGGTGAGCCAGCCCCCTTAACCCCTTTTCAGTATTTCCATGAAGTTCAGTCATGAAATACTGTCAACCACGTGTGCTCTTCAATGGCCACTATTCCGTCTCTCTGAGTCTCGCACAACTTGTTGAATTCGTCTCAGATAGGAGAGGTTTATTATTGTTAAAGTTCTTAGCAGGCTGAGCTAGAGTGAGTGAGTTGCCGATCCAAGTAAGATTTTCGATTTTAGGCGGGAAATAGCCGATCGCGATTTCTTTTGCCCTTTCTAAAACAACCGCGCTTTCATGTAAAGATCTCCCAAGTAATGACTTCCTGTTGAATTGTTATTATTATTATTGATCTTCTAAGGTTGCTCACGAACGTCTTTTTAACGCAGCCAAGTGTGTCCAAGACTAGATACCTCAAAACGTGGAATAAGGTATGCCCTGTCTGACTGGCTGAAAGGGCGGAGGGATAGCCAGGCGGGGTCTGATCTCATGCAAGTATGAGGGAGATCTATCTTGGGTTAGAGGATGGACATCATAAACTCTAGCACTACTATGATGATGATGATGATTGATGCTCAGTACGTTATCCCTGTTACCTTTTGCAGTTGGTTGAGATTAACTTTTCAATGAGTGCCCGAAGTAATGATATATTCCTATATGAGTGAGTGTATGTCTGTTATACTGTGACTGTAACAGATGAAGTCCATAGAAAGGGAGGTACTTGGTTGATATATTCCGTGCTGTATATATACTGTGATATCTCTGCCCAAGCCAGATAAACTAGTCCGTTTCTCTTAGAAGCCAAACTGGCGAATGCATGTTAGGAGTCCATACGATAGCTTGCTAAGTAGCTGATGAATTGTTCTTCAATAGCGTGTTTCATGTTTCCTTGATGACCTCGAATCATAAGGAGAGGCTTTGCGAAGTAATATTTTGCTCAATTTATTGCCCGGGGTTGGGAAGAAGAGTTACTGCAGGTGTTAAGAGAACCCGATATTTTGTCAGGCCGTCTTTTATGGCCGCTCTCACGGTTATTGATTCCGGTTCTCGAGAGGCAATTAGAAATGTACGGCAGGATTAAACAGACTTTCAGCGCTGTCAGCAAGTTGCTTGCGGCTAATGTGGTCAAATTTAAATAGAATTTGAAGGAATGAGGAGATATCAATCTTTCACTTTCAGGCCACAAGGCAGGTACTTGGCGTCATCGTCATTCTTCCCTGTATACCATATTAACGGGTTTTAATCTCCGTAACTATAGTACATCTGTTGCTGAACGCAGCACATGTAACAGGGAGATATCAAACACATAAATGCAATATCACGTGAAAAGCGTAAATGAATAAATGGCACGGTGATTTAATATAGTCATGATGTAGACACCGCAAACACGGGATAATAGTAAACTCGAAGTTTGCCGTGGTTAAAAAGTTGTGACTGTTATAGTGCACGATGTTGTAACTGCAGAATAGGAAAGCCACATGGAAAGAGATATAGGGGAAGATTGTGAAATGGATAATGCGTCCGGTGATGGTACGGAGGAATAACAGATGACTTTGAGCCAGAGAAACCTGTGTCAATCGCCGAGAATGTGGTTCTGAATCTTGAGAACAAATGCTTTAACTTTGGGGAATAGGTTTAAGTTTGATCGAAATTGACGGCACATGTTGTCAGGATGCTGCTGAAACTTGAATCGACTTGTTATGCTTCATGTTTCAGCCGTTGATGCCTGCTTGATACTGGGTGTCCATTGCTTCCCTTTCCTCCTATCATTTTGCTACTTTTGTCCATAGCTTAAGAATAATGTTTCCCTTAGGGTGCAGCATGTTCATAGCATTATTGTTGCCAATTATTGCCGTGACCCTTGGTCGTTTGACTCGCTGTGGATGTGAGATGATCAGAATAGGGGTGGAAAAACAAGCGCTTGAGTTCTGCACAATGCCACAAGCTGTGGGCCAATGTTGCTCTTTCACAGCAACGGACCAACGGTCCTGTCCAGACGGTGGCTGTTGACTGTCACTTATCCCTGGGCCCAGTATTTATTGTGGGTTGCGCGCTGAGCTGTCTTGTCTCATGTGCAAAATTGTTGAATTATTGCGGGCTGTGAATCTGGGACGGTTCCTGCGGGAGGGAAAAGGGAAGAAAGGACCAGGTCTGGACTTTCTTGGTCCGTGGACGGGAGACATGGTAAGGAATTTGGGAAAGACGCCAAACCAACCCTGGAACTCCTCCCTGGACCCAGAATAATAATAATAATGGGAATAATCTCGAGACATATTGATAGTGACTGACAGATATAAAAAAAGACTGTTGCTGCAGAATGACCCAATCAGGGGGCTGCGGTGCCTGAATCCCGTGCTTGTGAACAGAGAACAAATACCCGGGGTTAGAGCTGTTCATGAGCATAGATGTCTTGTTTCGAAATGATTATCTCTGTTCGATGATTCAACAAAATTCCTGTCTGCCCCTGAGAAAGATCGAAAGTAAAATTTAATTAGTGGCCCTGCGTTGGTGCAGTAGCGGATGTTTAGCACGGGGCCTAGCGAGTTCAACGAAGACCCTTGGAGACTACTTGCTGGAGTAGCATCGTTTGACTCCCGTCTTTTTGCTCGCGGCATGCTCGCGTTCCTGAGTTGTTAGCTGGTTATCTGGGTTAATATTGACTCGCTTTCAAGATAGGGGAGGGGAGGGTTAGGTATCAGATCATCAGGGTGCCACGGTGTAATTGCCGGTGGTGGTACTTGAACTCAGGGGGTTCACAGCAGCAGAGATATATGGGATAGATAGCCTTGGGAGTTGCTCAGCAGGGCGTTGCGGTCTGTCTCTGAAACGGTGAGTAATAATAATAGTAAACAAATAGTTGTGATAATTGTGCATGCAAATCAAAAGGAATGTCAATCCAGTATAAATATAGACGGGAGTAATTCCACGCACCCGGGAGAGTGTTGGGCGAGCATCAGCCGCAGCGTTGGAGACAGGCTAAAGCGGTTCTGTGGTGGCCCTACTGGCCTGTGGTGGGTGGTGTTAAGCAAGTGTCTCGACTGCCGTCTCTTTCTTTTCTGCCGTCTCTGGTCTCTCTTCTTCTTCTTCCCCTTGATCGGTCTCAACCCCCCCCCTTCTGCACCTCATCCTCCCGCTGCTAACGACGACTTACTTACGTCGTATCGTATCTACCCCAAAGTTGAAGACGAGGAGGGCTTCTCATCCGTCATCCTATCTGCCCTGTTCTCATCGTCAATCGCTCCCTCGATCTGTGATCGTTTCCCGTCGCTACATATGGGTTATTCTACTGGACATATTAACAAGCCCCCCTCTCCCCCTACCCTTAAGGATACAGTACAGAACCAGTCGCAGTCCGCTGTGTTTCATCATTCGTCATTATTTCTCTTTCACTTCTTTTTTGCCCTCTTTTGATCTTGTCGTGGTGAGTAGGAGATAACCGCCCTATCAGCATTATTCATCATGTACAATGTACTGTACCTTTTGAAGTTTGCCAATCTTGGATGTGTTTCGCATTAGTACCTGTCTCCCACCTTCTCTCTGCCTTTTGCCTTATCTGCTTTACCTATTCTTCTTCTCTTGAGCCCCCCTAAATTTGAAGTGTGTCGTGTCGCTAACTTTGCTCGTTTGTTGGTGCCGTCAATAGTTTACCTCGCGTCTCCCCGTTTGCACTGGAACACACGTAGAAAACCTCTCCATATGACATCCATAATCGGTCTGGTCTTCCTTATATCGTCCATTGTCCCGTTTCGCCTTTGATCTTCGTCCTACTGCGCCGTCCGTCTCGTCAAGTCGTTGTCCACCCGCTACCCCTCCCCCGCTCTCAAATTTGTTTCCTTACTCCCCCAATTGGCTTTCTCCGTCTTCGTGGCCCACTCCACCACGATAGTTCTCGACCCCTCCTTTGTATATGGAAGGGCTTACACGGCGAAAGCTTTGGAGCAAAGATTATTGAATTTGGCTCCTTCACTATCAGCAGTTATCCGCCTTGTATCTCTTTGTCTGGAACCTGGATGGTTTCGGATACTTGAGTTCGCGATTCATCCGGACCAGAATACAACTTCATACTACCACGAGGTACATAAAGACAGTTGGTATTACAATACTGAAGGGGCCCAAGGTCGAGGACTAAGAGATGGAGTCTCCAACTGGTAATCCTGAGTCTCCTTTGGACTTGGATGATGTCCCATATCCATGCCAGGGCTGTGGTGAGGTATGTCCATCGGTCTTATTGCGCAAATGATTTTGTTATTGTTCTACTTCACAAAGTTCCTTATGCTGACAGAGGCGTGATATCAGATCTTGGAAGAAGGCAAAGCATTTGAATTAGGTGAGTCGATACTCCTTATCCCGAACGATCAATTAAGTCGCCTGGATGGTCTTCGTAGGACACAAAGCTAACTCTGGTTAATAGCTGGAAAGCGTTGGCATATAGATTGTTTTCGATGCAACACATGCGGCACCTTTCTCGATTCCGACGCAAATCTTCTTCTACTCGGCGATGGCTCTCTCATCTGCAATAATTGCACATACAGCTGTAGTTCCTGCTCAAACAAAATCGAGGATCTGGCAATCCTTACCGGCGACCAAGCCTTTTGCGCAAACTGTTTCAAGTGCCGCAACTGCAAGCGAAAAATTGAAAACCTTCGTTATGCGCGGACATCACAGGGTATCTTTTGTATGGATTGTCATGAGTCGCTAATGGCTCGAAGAAGAAAACGGTCTGCCAGGGGACAGCGCCAGAAGGTCCCCAATGTCCAGCTCGATAAATCTTTACCTTCACTGCCACCAACAATTGATTCGAACAATGGCGCACCAGATCTGGGCACTCCGTCGAGCGATCCTTATTCCGATACTCCCACTGAATTACCTTCCCGCGCAATGTCTGAAGAACGGAGGAGCTCCTCAAAGAACAACAAGAATGTCGGCTCTCCTGAGCCGCAGCCTGTCAACCAAGGTGCGTCAACCTCCCGTGATGTCAATCTTACGCGCGTTTCGCAAACATCTACGACTAACCGCTGCATTTCCATACAGATAATCTTATTCTTCCTTCGAGCACTTACAAAAGCAACCGTCATTCTGCTATCTCACACAAATCTGCCACATCTGGTGGGGAAGAGTTTCTCATACCTGTTGCATTTGACCCGACGCCTACTGAACACCACTCTCCCCAACCGACATCGGAAACTTCGAATGGCGCGCCTCGAGACTATTTTGGCCAGCGTTCAACCAGGGATAGTTCGCAAAAGCAGCCTGTTGATCGCCATGGATACCAGCAGGGGCCAAGTCCTTCTGGAGCATCTTCAGAGCAACCCAGTCCGTACCAGGACAAACGTCGTCCGGAGCTAGATTCCCATAAGCGACAGAATAGCACGGCAAATTCAAGCGTTTCGACCCTTGCAACGCCTTTTAGTAGCAACGACAAGGTCGGCAAACAGAACATAGGGCAGAAGACTTCTGCCCCTGGGGCCGATGTGCAGGACCATGTAGATAAATTTAAACTGCAGGATGTTCCCAAAGGAAGAAGGTCGGGAGGCTCTGGAGGCCTATCTCGATCCGACATCAGTGCGACTCCTAGAGCGGAATCCCCCGCGAGTGATGACATTGCTATGAGCCCACCCCCTCGGGATGTATCACGGATTGCCAACCAAAAAACAGGCGTCTCTGAACCGAATGGCGCAACTTCCCGTTTCTCACAAGAACCCCTCTCCAATGAAAATGGATCTACAGATTCCTCTAGACCGGGAATGCAGTACCCGCCTAAGAGAGGCGATTCTTTGAATCAAACCGTTCAAAGAAAAGAAGTGACGTCCACTACTAAAGCTACTCCGTCTACGACAAGCACTGCAAACGACGCTACAGCGTCATCATCCTCAATCTTCTCATCGACACCGGCAGAGAAATTGACAAGTGGCAAAGGTTCCAAGGAGACGGAGCAATCAATGTCTAAGCGGACTTCTGATAACACAACTTCTACCCAGTTGCCTCACAGGCGTACACCATCGAAAACATTGGACCATCGTCGCAATCATTCTCGCAACGAATCTGCGAACACTTTGCCATCGGACAGTCACCGCGAAACCGATATCGGTGGATCACCCATGCTTCGTTACAGTGCGGCTGGAGATTTCTCCTTGGACGAGGATATGGCGCGGATCCTTGGCACTGATGAACTTCAACAGGAGTCTTTCCTGAAACGCATGTCAAATTCTGTCAAACACGGCAGAAGCTTCAGCGACAAGGGTGCTCGGCTTTCAAAAGATCAGAAATGGCCCAAGTCGCCGTCAACCGGAAATAACTTTGCCAATGACGTTGGTAGCCCGAGCACCAATTCGCCCGAAAATCAGGAAGATGTCACTTGGTACAAGAATGAGCTCCGAAGAGAACGACAGAAGCTTATTGAGAAGGACCAAAGAATCTCCGAGTTAGAAGCTTCACTCAATGCTGCAGCAAATATAAAACAGGTGAATACAGAACTTCGCGAGAAACGGTCTACAATGGTCTTCCTTGATGCCCAGAAAGAAATCGTTCTCCGAGAGCTGGAAGTTCTTACGGAACACATTGCAGCAGAGAAATCTAGTAATGCGCCCCTCGATTTAGCAAAAGTGAGCAATGCTGCATTGCGTGACTTCGCTGAGGCCGTGCAACGGCTGAAAGATTCGTTTGCTCCTCAGATTGAAGAGTTGATTCAAAAGCGGAACGATGTACTTGAAGAGCTTTCCAACCTTGGCCGTATGAAGGATAAGAGCTTCCAAGAATTCGAACAGCTTTCCCTCAAAAACTCCCAGCTTGCGGAGCTTAACAATCAGCTAGTACATCAAATTCAGGGACTGTACAAGGCAAATTCTAACGCCGGGGGAGAAGGCGTGCGCCAGGCTCCTAACGGTTTGGGTATATATTCACACCAGAAGGACAAGTCCATTGCCTCACTGGATGGCCGCGAACTCAGGGGCTCGAATGACCTTCAAGCATCAACCTCTCATGCCAACTCGGAGGAAGCGGATCAAGCGACCGTTCTCCAAGGACCGCAAGTGGTCAGCATCCGCAAAGGCCAGGTTCGGAAATTCAATTGGAAGAAAGGTGGCCAGCATGTTGCCAAGGGCGTCACCAAGGGGCTTAAAGGGGCTTTCAACTACGCCGAAGGCAAATATCAACAACGCGACGGCCAATTTACTGAAACCGCACCGTACGGATCTATATCATCGCAGGGCGGTGGCGACGGACCCGCGCGTGGACAAACTCAGGAGCCCACGCGGCAAGGCTTCGGATTCTTTGGGAATCAGAAGAGTAAGCCTCCTATGTTCAAAGCGCAGTCCAACGATAGCACACCTGGGCTTTCTGAGGTTAATAATGATGGTAAGCGCTATCATGAGTTATCTTCCTTGGATGTTGACTTGCTGACTGTTTTTGTTAGCTCTTTTTGGTTCCGAGCTTGAACATCGGATTGAGGTTGAGAAATGTGTTATTCCTGGAATTGTCACTCGTTGTATTGAAGAAGTAGAGCTTCGAGGTATGATTCTTAACCCGATTCACATATTTTTGACGTGTTGCAATTGATATTGATTACAATTAATAGGCATGGATTGCGAGGGTATTTATCGCAAGTCAGGCGGCAGTTCTCAGGTCCAGGTAATCCGCGATGGCTTCGAGAAGTCCCCTGATTACGACATTTCCGATCCAGATCTTGACATTCACGCCGTCACATCCGCTTTGAAACAATATTTCCGAAAACTCCCTACTCCGCTCATCACGTACGATGTATATGACAAACTCCTTGATGCTACAGGCATCACCCCCGTCTCCACGCGTGTCGAAGTCATGCGGCGTGGCTTGCAGGGCCTTCCCAATGCACACCGCGACGTACTGGAGTTCTTGATATTCCATCTTCGTCGCGTAGTCGAGCGTGAGAAGGAGAATCTCATGACTAGTCTGAACGTCGCCGTTGTGTTTGCGCCGACGATCTTGCGGCCTGAGAGCCTCAGTCGGGAAATGAGTGACGTGCAGAAGAAGAACGAGGCGCTGCAGTTTTTGGTGGACAACTGTCAGGAGATATTTATGGGAATGCAGGAATAGTTTTCCTAATCGCCTACCCCCTTTTTACATCTTTCTTACATCTCCCTTATTTTGCTTCATGTTTGGATGGCGATGGCTGTTTTGGCTTCATTATATAACTATTCTCGTTCTTGCTCTTGCTACTTCGTACCTCTTGCCACATAGTGCTACGATTTATGCTTTGCTTCTATACCCGCCTTCTGCTGTTGGAAATTTGATTAGTGAGCTTGTCTTGCTCGCGTTCATGTCTGGATTAACCGTTTGGATGCCCGTTTCCGTTTTGACCTATATAGGGAGGGTTACGCAACTATCACTCTGCACCCATACCCTTAAATCTTGCTTTCCGCTACTGCCTCGATCTATGCTCTAATCTACGTTTGATTTTCTCAAGATTACGTTGGTTGTCGTTAGATACCTCCTCGACATTTTCGTCTATAAGCCCAACCCCCCAACCACTCTTCAGCCAAACTTCTTATTCCATTCAAGAAACGAAAGATGGGAGAAACTGGCTTACGCAGCGCTCTATATACTTAACATCTGTTATTACGATCTCGCTCCACCTTCTCCATTTCGCCGGATATACCCTACTACCCACTTGATTACCTTCAGCCTGTGGTTGCGTGCATTTCACCCTTTCTTCCCAGTTGCGTTTTTTTCTTTTCGTGCCTTATATTCCCTTTCTCTGTTCTTTTTTTCTATTTTTTGAATTCTTTCCCATTTATCTCGCCTTCCCTGTTGGATTTGCCCTGCGTTTATTCGATATCATGTTTTCTGGAGAATTTTGAAGCAGTTCCCCCAATTTTAGCGTCCACCAGCGTTTCTTTCTTTTGGGTTCGCGAAATGCTCCCTTTTTACGTGCGTGATGGCTGTATATAACAATGACTTAACTACGGATGACGAGGAATATCAAACAAAAGACTTAAATCTGGACATAAATCCGCGAATTCGAACTTAAATATACGACTTCATTTTCTCTTTTGTCAATTGTGAATTTTTGCGGCTGATTTTATTTTTATTTTTATTTTTTATATTAGGGTTGACGCGTTCTTGACAGTTTCGACTTCGTTATAAGCTGCAAACCCCTACTTTGATTAAGAGAGGGTTTCATTTGTAAGAGTCCCTTGACATGTATCCGTTTCTAATCTCTAGTTTGCTCCTACGGCAATATGTAGTGATTCGTGTTTGCTAATTTGAACATAACCTCGTTTATGAGTGAATTGGGGACCAATCCCACGATATCTTTTTCTATCTATATACGCACGCTTCATCAAACATGGCCAGCATAATCTTCCATCAGCCAGATTACAATCCTATATACGTTTCTGTTTAAAGGCATGCATGCATATCATGATGCGACACGATTCACCGGGAACCATTGAAGTTCTCAATATTAGAAACTTTCATCCTCCAGTCCCTCCGCCCGACGAATGATGCTAGGACTATTCTCGTACTCGTCCGTGATGTCTTCGCCGGCACCGGCAGTGTAAAGGAGATCGGACACGATGCGTTTGGAAGCTTCCTTGGCTGTAGGTTTGTTTTTTAATACTGTCAGATCCTTGTGTGTATTCATTTCGTACATTGAATCTAGGAAGAAAATATCATCAAAAACATACCAGGCGTCTTCAGCAATCTACTCTGCGGGACATGAAACTGCATCGTCTTCGGCGGACTGTGGCCGTATAGCGCAGTGACATCATCCTCATCGTCGTTATCAAGATCATCGTCACTATCCCAGCCAAAAGATTTGGGTTTGGATGTATTGGCATGCTTATTCTTGGCGGGAGTGAGAACGCTGATGCCCGGCCGCGGGGCTCGTGGCGATTTACTCGGCCGCCGTTGACGAGGCCGAGGACTCTTCTCCTCATCCTTGATCGGAGACGAAAATATCTCCGAGTGGAGTTTCGGCACTTCGATCTCTGGACTCGAGAGGGGGGAGGAGTCCAAGTAGGCCGGTCTGGCCTTGGATTTGGGCGTGCTGTGGCCGCGGGCGGCGGGCTGGTGATATGGTTTGCGTGAGCTAGCGAGGGGAGTGGCTTGGACGCGGTAAGTTTTATCAAGGACGCGGTGCAATACGGGGTCTATTGGTTTCCCGCCCTTTTTCGCTGTGGACGGCATCGCGTGCGAACTTGGTGGGGCGAAGGGGGAGGATGTTGGTGTTACGGCCATGTCTCGATCTCGCGCGCCTTGCGTCCATTGTGTCCTCCCGGGAGTTACTGGTTCGGCGTGCCGTGAATGAGAAGGCGTTTCATCTGCTGCGTCGCGGAGGGTTTCGTAAGGGGTTGGATAATCAATGGATGAGCTTGTTATGTCTTCAAGGTGGTCCCGTTGTGAGTGTGCTTTTGGTCGCGGGGTGCTGTGGGATGGGGTTATGGTGAGTGAAGATAGGTCTGGTGCGTCGTCCCGGTGGTGGAGGTCTAGCGACTCAGAGGAAGGGGTGGCATATGATTCTGAGGGGTCGTCTTCTGTAGTCGCGCGGCTGGTGAAGGTAGAGTCATCGGTATATGTGCCTTCCTGTGTGTTTTCGCTCGGGGGATGTTCCTCATAGCCGGAGAGGGAAACATTGGCGCTAGATTCGAAAAATTGTTTCCAAAACTGAATTTCGTTTAATCTCGTGTAAGTTATATACTCATGCGAAATGTTGCGTTCGATAGCCCACCTTTGACCCCTCCCATACTTCTCGCGACTGCTCCGCGTAGTGTTCGACAGTGGGCAGAATGCTCGTCGTGACTATCCGGTGAGCACGACTAAAGTTGTGGTCAATTTCTATAGCGTAGCCATTTTCAGTCAACATAACCTCCTCTGGCAAAGACCACAGCGGACAGCGAGCGGGGAATCTGGAGGAGATACGTACCTTGGAGGGTTAAAGTGATGGATTGTTCTAATCTCTCCAACTCCTCAGTTAAGGTAAGGCTTCGCTGGGCTGGATTAGGCCGCGACATTTTTGTCCTCTGTATGTATATGCAACAGAAATGCAATTGACCAGAGGTGACACTGAAAAGATGACTTCTCTGCTGGGAGAGTATGGGGTCTGGATGATGTTAATGTTTGTCGGCTTAAGTATGAGTGTCACGTGACTGTGGCTTATTTAACCTCGAGATCAGCGGGAAGCTTACCTTATTCGCTCTAGATCTAGGGCTAACCCGATAAGGCCGTTATCAGTCACGTGAATATGCAAATGCTTAGTCATGTGGCTTCGGGGCTATGACGACTGGTTGCGGAGATAAGTCAGCCAGGCGGCAAGATAATCAGGAACTCCTATAACGTCTCATCTCGTTTGCTTTTTCATGCATCTCCTTTATACTCGCAGTGCCAGGTAAATGGGAGTTACTCTGATTTAAAAACCTCTTGAATTGGTCTCAAAATGCCTGCCCCGCTGGCCAAAGGTTTGTTCCATCTCCTGTTTTCCAGCACTGAACCCCGCTCTTCCCCCCTCCCCTCTTCCCGAACAAGGATCCGGAATCGCCGATATCAGCCTATCGAGATATATTGTTATTCTATTCGACTTGGAGACTTTATGACATATTTTGACTTTGTGCTGTCTCATCAGGCCTTGTAATTACTGTTACCGTCCTTGTTGCCGCGGGCATTGCTGTCTACGAAAACCCCCAGGTGAAACAATGGGTCAGAAACTCCCGTCGGAAGATTGCCCTGGCTCTCCACAATCTTGGAGATGAAATCAATCCCCAAGAAAACCCGGACGCAGACCGTAGGTCACCGGAAGATATATCTATGACCGAAGACCTAGGTGAGGAAGCAGAGGCCAGGCGGCGGAGAGCCCGAGAAGATATCATACGACGAGCCTCGATTCTTGAAGCGCGGAAGAGAAGGTCTTCAGGGTCTGTTGGTAGCTTTGATGATCTGGTGGACAAAGATGGACGCTTAAAGGAGCATGTCAAACTAGCACCGATCAAGGATGAGGAGTTGCAGGCACAAGCCACAGGCGTTGAGCCTACGAGTTCAACTACCCTTCATCGGCGTGGTGAAGGGCCCTCCGATATCTCCCAATCCATATCTGACATGGCTCCAAAGATCTCGCCTGAACATCGGCAGGCAATCCTTGATAATATAAATAGAGATAGATTCCACTCCACGCTCCCTTCAGAGACATCCTCGAACCACCCTTCGGAGTCCCTGGTCGACCTTACGCCTACCTCAGAAACTCCGGGCTTTGTCTATACGCCATCTGCTCATAGTGAGGCACAAGGACAGCCAGAAGGCCCCGCATCGCAGTCCAGCTATTTCTCCCTAGCATCATCCCAACATACAGAGGACGGAGAGCCAGATTTCTACTACGCACCTCCTTCTCAAGCTACTGATGAAAATGCTACAGCGCAAAATCCGCAGTATCAGACTCAGAACCCATTCGCGGACCAACAAGGAGCCGGTGCTGCTCAAGTTCAAAACATTTCCTCCACACCTTCGGTCGCCTCAAGTCTCAGCCACATACAGAACGATCCGTTCGAAAACATGTCTGATGGAACGCTAAGTGACTTGGGTTCTGTTCACGATGGTACACATACCCCAGCCAGCTGGTCTGAAGTCGGCAGCGTGGTCAGCTCCAACGACGGCAATCACCAATGAGAGGTATGTTGTGTGCGTAGCTTCTCTTTGAAGGAAGTGGCCCATCTTGCTCGTCCGCACGAATGTAGCTGGAATTACTGTACCACTGCGAGAATTTCGGGGCTTGTTTTGAGAGTTCAATACTTTTCGAAACAATTCTTTAGCAATGCTCTTTAGCCGAAGCTAAGTTTAGTGGCATCCCGATATCTTGCAGGGAGTGTCGTTTCTTATTACATATATCTGAAGGCGCCAAGACGGCATGTATGCTTTCTGTCTTCCGCTTTTTAACATTTCTGGAGCCGGCGGATTATGCATTACTACACTTGCTTTGTATTTTCCTGGAATATGGAGGGGTTAATGGCTGGGAAGAAGGATTTGGACGGGCGTTTCCAGGTATTTTACTTGTTTCCTTTTGTTCTATTGTTACAATGTGAGTTACTGTACCACCTTCAGTTCATCCCTTGTGTTATGAGAGTAGGGCCCGCGGAGAAAGAAGTATGTAAATACACACATTAAGAAAAAAAAAGGAGGTAGTATGAATACTGCACAGAATGTCCTTTGTTCTTCACCTGTCATGCGAAATTAAAATGCCCCAGACCATTCAACAATTGAAGAATATGCACATATTTAGCACTCCGCTTAGCATCGTGTGTTTACAGTCACAAGAGAGATCATGAAAGCAAGGCTTATTGGCCAGTCAACCAGTAACTCGAGAGAATAGGGCTGGTTCACCTTCCGAGTAGCGCTCTATAACGAGGTTTTATCCAAACTGGTCTAGCTGCAAGGTAGCGGGTGCGGAGGCTTGAGCCTGCTTCAGCTCGTAATAGGCTCTCCTTTACAGCTTAGCATGATGGATACTTTGAAAGCTATAGGCGGCAACGAAATGATAGTTAGAGGCGAATGAGAAAGCCCAAAAGACATCAGTTAAATTAATGTCTTCATAAATTAATTGTCTTCATTCGCCAGCCGTCGAGTTTCTCTTGACTTTAACCCCGCAAAGTCGAAGGATTCGGAGTATAACGGCCCAGCCGCAAATGCGGCGAAGCATCGAGGCAGCGTTAATGTGGTCAACAACTGGTTTTTACTTGTTGATAGGCCAAACGATCAGCATGCTAGAAGCTCAGTTTGGACGGCTTATTGGAGCAACTCTTTCATATGTATCCTGACTGGTTCCAGAGTATCTTGCACCAATTTAGCCTTGTGTCAATGCAGCTGTGGCAGCACATAGCTCCAGGGACCAATTCAAAGCTAAGCTTTATCAACGAAAACAACAAACGGCTGGTATTGATTGGATTTTGCCTGCCGAAAACCGAGCCTATAATCTACTATGTCCATACTTACTCGGTTGCTCGCGATCTTCGCCACTTTGAAACTATCTACCAATCTGATTTTCCAAGGGCAAAAAAGAAAGATGGCTTTCAAATAGCTAGAGAGAACTCAGAGTTATTCTTTGGCATTCTCTGGTTTGTTTATTTTGGGCATCCTTGAGGCCGCGCAATAATACGAATATGGTCCATCCATGATTTGATAACGGAGCTGTGCCGTATGGCATACTTTTTTGGCTATTTTACAGAGTCTGGTGGCAAATCTCAATCAGGAGGTACATCATGCTACATTGTCTTCTACCTCGTCGCAGCATGAACGTATCAAAAGTGACTGTTGCTATCTACGCGAGGGACCTGCTCATGTGGTATTGGACAACTGACGCCGAATAAGATTACAAAGCTTGCCTGTGGGAAAATTAAACCACTGGACCAAAAGGGTCGATCCTCAAGGCCCAGGGGCCCCAAGTGTGGTATTTCTGTCTTGAAATTGCCTTTCTCGCTTTAACAAATGCTATTTTACTCCTCACCCCAAAGTGTATACAGACTTTACATGCATTTCTTCAGCCTTAGGCAGACACATGTCGAATCTGTTCATGGAGGCTTTATAGCCCCCCTGCAGATGCCATGCAGAATTGCAGATGCATGAAGAGGGAGCGCGTCCTTCTTTTGTTCCAAGTAACGATATATTGACTCAATAATGCGATTGTGTGCCGGTGCGGGACTGAATTGGTAAAAGTTCTTGGTGTTTAACCCCTGTCTACACAGCATGTTCGCATAGTCGCTGCTATGGCAGCATTATACTATGGGTACTCCGTACTATGTATAAAAAGTGAAGTGGATGGAATGATATCCAGACTGCCTGGAGGGACCTTGAAAAGCTCTTGGTCCACCACGGGATTTGCCAGTATTCTTTCGCATTAAAAGCTCCTAATGGCTGGCAATCATTTAGTCTTTTATCTCTGGGAAGATCAAGTGGTATGAGGAGGAAAAAGCAAAAGAGGCATGTTTCCCGTCGCTGTAATCTGCAAAACGGGTAAATTCATTGCATTTGCCAATTCAGGACGGCCCGTTGATGCAGAAGCCCTCGCTTACTAGGTGGCAATGTCTATGAATACTCATTCTTCAGAGTGGTTAAATCGATGCGTAATCCTAGGATTTGCGATTTCTAGAATAATGGACAAGACCAGCAAGACATTCGCCACCGCGCGTATCAGGTTAAGAATTTGCTCCAGTCTTGTCGAAATAAGACCATTATCCCTGCTGTTGCTCGCTTAAGACGAAATTAACTAAACGCACTCTTCCGATTATGATGGAGGCTTCAAGGGGTATAATGCGAAATAACATATGTTTTAAGAGAAAGACGGTGGCACTGAGAATGTGTCTTGAATATGCGAGGAGAAAGAAAATGCACATGGGACACTTTAGACGTCGCGGATTCATCCAGATACATCTCCTGTATCACGAAGGGGCAAAAGCACAGGGCATCCCAGCCCTTCGACAGCAACAGTAGAACAGAATGCGTTTTGAGTAGTGCTGACGACTTTCCTTTTCTTTTCGGATTTTAACTATGAAGATACTGATTGGGGAAGGACGTGCTGTCTGCAGTTCTGCAGTTCGCATCACGTCTTCTTTCTCTCTCTCTTTTTTTTTTTTTTTTTTTTTTTTTTCTATATTACCATCTCCTCCCCGTATTCAACCGGCAAACTCCGACATAAAAGTGGTTCGAGGGGGAAGCCAAGACGCAAAGATGATGCGGGTATGAAACATCAGAAAGCCGGACAGGGTTGATGAAATGAGAGGGGATCTAACTACCGGCACTTATTAATTCTTTATCACGATACGACATTTGAGGGCAGCTTCATAAAGGGTATGTACAAAGATAATTGTTTGAGAGTAGGGTCCGTAGTACTAATTGAAAAGAAGATGATCGAGAGGCGCGATGGAAAGAAATAGGTGATCCGCGGTGATCATAGCGAGATTTAATTTGTCCTCTTATACCTGAGTGCTGGAATGATGAAATCGCGAGCCCGGGTTGCGTTCAATTGGAATTTGGAAATCGAGACCTTTCGCCTTTTCCACTGATCTTCGTTCGGCTATCGCTTTACGCTACTCCGTACGGGCAATTGGGCATTGGATCTGGATAAACTAACGAGGACGTTTCACATGTGGATACATGTCCCCATAAAAACCGACTGCCGACGCGGAACAAAGATATGAGAAAAACTGGAGCGAGAGGAGACGAAGGGGATCTGGAGAAGGATCGCCTCCTCCATGATCTATCTCACGATAAAACCTAAAAATTACAACCACCTGATGCCGAGTCGCAAGCATCAGTTAGTACATCCTCCTCGGCTTATCGAA
Source organism: Helicocarpus griseus UAMH5409 (assembly GCA_002573585.1). Taxonomy (NCBI): domain Eukaryota; kingdom Fungi; phylum Ascomycota; class Eurotiomycetes; order Onygenales; family Ajellomycetaceae; genus Helicocarpus; species Helicocarpus griseus. The sequence goes on along the minus strand of PDNB01000077.1, from coordinate 16,907 downwards.
GCCAGATCACAAGATGAATGAGAAGGATATACTCCGTACAGCTGCCTTGACCACGCAAAAATAATATTGGGTAATAGTGTTAATGAATGGTGACATACGCCTCCATGTGCAAATCATGAATTCGCGATCGATCTCTCTGTCCCATTTCCCCGTGGGGAAAGAAAGTTTTCTCCTCGTGGCATACGTCTCTACCGGAGTAAGATAGATGGGACGTATGCGGGGAATTATAGATATGGGTTGTTGAATCTGATGGTTTACCCAGAGCCATGGAACTGCTTTGCTCGTTCAACCCCGCTTCCCTTAGGATTCAAAACTATCTGAATGTCAAGAACATGCTCTTTTGCTTTCCAAGCTGGCTCTGGGTTGAGAAATTTTGGTTCGCTGGTTGAATTTAAGGCCATGGCCTTGCCATAGCTTTCCAAGGGCACTGGAACGGATGGACGGATGTGTATATGTTGATGCTTGTTTGACTGCCACTCTAGCCTCGAATATTATTAGCGGTAATCTACTCACGGACATATATACATACATGTACATGTGAGATTTTCTTTTGTTTTCTCTTCTAAACCCTTGAAAACATCTGTTCTGACCGACAAGCTTGAAGATGAAATAGCGGCATTGATTTCTCCGTCGCATCAGATTTTAGTTGAAAGCCGGACTGGCATTATCTTGACTAGACAACTGACTAACTCGGCCGTTGGGTGGAAAGCCCGGCCTCCAGATTCCACACTGATTTTTTTTGGCATGTGGACTCGCTTAAAAATGAGAAATCCCGGGAATTCCATATTTTTTGTCGATTGTTTCTTCTGCCTTGTGACGGCCTTACCCCGCTTGATGATCACTGATCAGGATGCTATTTTCGCGATATCGGTAGTGCGCGATCTTCTAACATAACCTCAGAGGCTGGATCGGAACAAGCAGCCCGTTGAAAGAATTGAAATTCATCAACGTTTGACATAGGGAAAGGAATATGCAAAGGGAAAGACAAACAATAGGGGGGGGGTTCAATGGTAGTGACGCTTGAGGCAAAGTTTCAAATATTTAGCCGAACAAACTGCTGTAAAAGATGAAAGATGGAAAACAGGTGCCTTCAGCAGCAAAGCTCTTTTTTGTTTCTTTTGACTGTGCATGCGCTGTTGCATTAGCAGACAGCAATTGATAGACTAAAACTCGCCCGATTTCAGCTCTTTGGTTGCAGCTGAGTGCTTTTTGATTGCCTGATCGTATAATCCATACGTAGAGCTTGGCGATATAGCACCCTAACAACGTAGAAACTGTATCTCAGGCGGTAAATTGTGCGGTATCTGGTCGAGAAGATGCGGAATCTTGAAGCATCGAGCCCTCTGTGAATTGGGAGGAAAGATTGATTCTGTCTGGAATTATATTGACCGTGGGCCGTGATATGCTTGCTATCAAGTCTGCCGTTACGTGTAGATTGCCTGCGCCATGCTGACCCCACTACTACTATTGTCGCTGGTTCGCGGCGTGTTTTGCGCCTGCGGAGACTCCAGGCCTCCCCGAGTGTTCTTCCTGGTCATCCATGGTCCATGGATCTCGCCCATCTTCCGGGCTGCTCGCCGGACGACGACGACAACTCCCCCTCTTGCTCCTTGGAGCCCCACCAGGAACGATAGCAAAATCAGAGGCGAAGGTCGCCCAATGGACTAAAGGAAAAAAATGAAAAGAGACCTAATGCTGATCCACTTTCAGCGTTTCCATGAACGGTCTCGAAGCTGTGATCCATCCTACTAGCTCTCTGAGTTACCAGCAAGTAGCATCGCCAACAAGGGACACCCCTGGACGGCGTGTACGACGACGCCTCCCACACCGAGTGCTGCTGCTAACTAGCAGGGGATGCCCGTCACTGATTCTCGCTCGTCCCTGCAAAGGCCGCTTGCCACCCTATCGTCAATCGAGAAAACATCCAGGACATGGCTATCCCCTTACCTGACACAGCACTTTGCTCCGGTGTCAAGCTGCCAGGGTATTGAGGGTGGGTTCGTCCGAAGTCAGTCCTAGGCGGCATCCTTTCGCGTGGAATGGCCCTTTTGATTCTTGATTCTTGAAGAAGGATTTCTGGGACTACTGAACTTCCATGGGTCAATCATTCAGCGCCGGTGCCGGGCGCTTGGCCCCTCAACGCTGCTTTCTGCACCATTACCACTAAGAACTTCAGACCCCTCTTCATAATAATGCACGCCAAAACACTACTATTATTACTATTATTCTATTTGCTTCTTCACCTGCCTGCAAGTCAGGCGCAAGGCACATAGCCCGCCAACCACGATCCGCGGGCTTGTGCTCTTGGCACAGTCTCGTCAGGTCCAGTCAACTTCTTTTGGTCAGCTTACCCGTCCAGAATCCAGGCACCTTGGGAAGCCCTGTGGACAAATAATGTGTGCAGAGTCGCCGAAGACCGTGCGGCCACCTGGATTTCCCTGTTGTGCCTGGAGGCGCAAGGATGTCTGGCATGCTTTTGACAGGGGATCTTGCTGGAGGATGACCGCTTCTGACTCTGATAGGTGAGGCTCTGTGTTCAGTGGAACTTCTCCTCATACCTACCATATCGCAGAATGTCGACGCTCAGAGACCGTCCCACTTTACTGATCCCCCCAGCCCTCCTTCCCACCTCTTGTCACTATGGCTTGGGAACCAGGGTACGCTTGTTCCCCGCCAGAGAGTAGTAACCCTAGGTCCCTCATTGTATCTGGTCCGGTGCAAATCTGGAGTCAAACCCGTTAATATTCCCCTTGACTAATCATGTTTGTGAATTGGGTTTCGATATTTTCCGTGGCCGCTGGAGCCCGGAACCCTTTTCTTATTATATGGAGGTGCCCACCTTCAATCTGACTTTGGGAATTTTGATGGCTCTCCTTCCTTTCGTTTAGTACCCCATATTTTGTGGTTCAATTCCATACTTGAAGCACCCTTTACATATTTTTACCCTTGGGGTCATTCAGTGCCCTCTTAGACTTGTACATCTTTGTGCCATTTCATCCTTATCAGTTGCCCCTCCTTTGCCTCTCGCGTTTCTTAAGGATTGTCGTCCTCGGCCTGCAGGGAGTCACCAAAAGTTTGCCGCATACTGATCGCTCGCTTGCAGTCGCTCCTTCTGATGTGTCCAAGAAGGATATGACATTATTCTAAATGTCCCTGGGGGATCTCTAAACCAAGGGAACAGAACCATCACCATACAGATATGGCCGCCCCCTCAAATAAAAATGGCCTTTGCCCGGCCCCGTTTATGCAGGAAGACCTCTTCCCACCCACTGGCGGATGTGAGTGAACATTCTCTGCTGTCATATTTTCGTTCGAATTAGTATCCCTGATGCACTGGGACTGCTCTTTGCGCAAAAACTAAGTCATCACAGTTTTGGTTGGCAGATGGTGCGAGCAAATACCGTCATCCCAGGGAAGGAATGTGTCCTGCTGCCTCCCATGTCCGCAGGCTGACTGGAGATATCCTGACGGTAATTACAAGTCTTTTTTGTCGGCTAGCTTGGACGATTAAATATATACTGATGAACTCAAAAGGCTTTATGGAGAAGACAGAAGTTGCAAACTGGATTGCGGTTGTGGTGTTTTCATTAAACTGTCTTATGTTGCTCAGCTTCGCCGTATTGCCAGTGAAATGGACGCATCGCCACTACTTGAGCGTGTGTCTCGCGCTTGGGATTGTATTTATGGAGGTAATGTTCACTTATCCCCTATCCGAATTCTAAGATGTTATATACGTGCCCAATTTTGCTAACTCGCTTTGAATAGCTCTCATTTATTGTACCCTTGGCTGCTAAGCCTAAAGAATGCTTTAACGATATTACCCCCAACGATATGAAATCGGATCTGGCCTGCGCATTCTCAGGTGCATTCATTATATTTGGTGGCTGGGCCGTCATTATATGGAGTACGTTACTTCTTTTTCTCGTGATTTGTAATGGTCAAATCACGGCGTGTACTGTGCTAATTTGGCCTTATAGGTTTCTGCCGTGCTTTATCGCTACACCTACAAATCTGCTGGGATGTCGTCCCCGGCAAAAGATTCTTCTATACCACGTTGACGTTGGGTTGGCTTATACCGGCAATCGGGCTGGCTGTTGGTTTAGCCATAACAGGCACTTCGTATCGTTTTGGCAGTATCTGTCATATCAACCACGATCATAGCTTAGCAGACTTCTGGGGTCCGCTAATGGGCTTTGCTGCCGCAGCGTTAGTGATTCAATTCGTGACGCTCGTCTATTGTATCCACGTCTACATCAAGTCGCTCTTCGACAACAACCCATCTACGGATAACAGTTCTGTACTGCCGTCATACCCGGGAAGCGTTCGAACAGTCACAGCCCGCCAGGCTTACCGTCGTATCAAGCGAGTTATCCAATTACAGTGGAGGGGTATCGCGGTTGTTCTTGCAGTCATTGGGAACGTCGTTTTCTTTACAGTCATATTCCTCTCCTTGGATAACATCGCAAAGCGAACACCCGAGCAGACCGCAAAAGCTAAACCCTGGATTCTATGCCTTGTTTTGTCTAAGGGGGACAAAACCAAATGTGCACCACAAGCTGCAAGTCAGGGGCCTAACGAAGCATCCATCATGGCCGTCCTGGTTCTATTAGCCCTCAGTGGAATTTGGACTCTGCTTTTCCTTGGTCGATTCTCTATGATTCTTGGCTGGATAGATCTTATAAAACGAAGAATAATCCGCAGCAAAGAGTTTGTTTCCGCAGACGCTCGGAATGGCTCTTCCAGTCGCACTTATGAGATGATCAACCCATCCCGGAAGGATGATGTTAAGTCGCCCGATCCCCTGCTATTTTCAAGTCCTGATCATCTCTCCATGTCGACCTTCCGCTTTTCTGGGAGCAAAGGAGAAGCAGAAACCTATACCCGTGAAGTGAAATATACTAGCCCTGCACTAAGCTTCTCCACGCCTCGGCCTCCAAGTGCTACCCACCATGCCAACAGTTACCATCGGTATGGTAGCAGTCGAGAATGGAACCCTCAGTCAACATTCGCTCGGAGTGGTCAAACTGGGCCTTACTGGTACCCGGATAGTAATCCGTGATGTCTTATTAAAAGACATAAAATAAAATATACACTTTTGAACTCTTACAGAATGCCGTCTTCCATCGAAATTCCTGCATCCACTTGTTATATCCCGTCGGGACTTACCCCCTGTTTCCCACATATATTAATAATCCTAAACCCTATCCTTTCCCTATGTTATTGGTTTTTACGCCTAAGACGACACGTTATGGTCAATGCCCAGCCTTATCTCTTCCCTGTACCGTTCGTACTCAACACTTTATTGAGGACTCGATCCTTATACCTTATTATATCCAACCGTCGTCAGTGTGGGCGGCGTTGTTTTACCTCTATTTGTCTACTCGCACACATATGGGAATTTGTCTCCCTCTCTAGTGACTTTTTGGTTTCACTTGTACTTGTATGTACATGCACATCGCTGTCCGTCCTTTACACCTTGCAGGCTCAATGGTTTATCATGTATACGCGCTAAACACAAGACGGGGAGAAGGGGACAAAAAGTGTACACTGGCATTTAAGATACGCCACTATGATTTACTATTTGTTCGACTATGTTTATTTTGCTTTTATGATAGGTTGTCTTTAAAGTCAAGCGCGGCGTGTGGTGACCCACGGTTATTCTGCTATTTGCCTCCCCCTCATTCATTCATTTATTTATTTATTTTCCACTATTTGGTTACTTATTTTTTTTTAAAGGGTATCAGGCGGTGGCACTTTTCCCTTTGTATATTTCTATGTCCCTTCAACATCATCTTCTGCATATTTTGAGCAGCACAATTGTTACTATCTGAAGCTGACTCTTGAGAGTTGGGAAACTAAATTGTGTACGAATTAAATCAACTTCTGGTATTCATAGCCGCCTTTCTGCTCCTGATGATTAATAGCTCCCTTAATCCCAGCCATATCTTGTATTCGCGTAATGAAGTATCAAAGTAGTAGATCCATGCTCCCCGAAGCTGTGCCCTAGCAACTTTATAGTGAAATCACCATAAGCATAGTAGGATGACAGCCGAAGCTACAAAAGCTGAAAAGCTACAAATCTATCAATACTCCCAAGCATTCTCCAGTGGAATATGTTCGCCTCTACTTTGCCAATATACAGTACGGATTAATGTCGGCCGTGTGAGAAAAAGGGGCCAGGGTGCTGGTACGGTGTTACGTCAGGGTCTTGGGGACTGGGGCACTTCTCATTGCTGCACCAACAAGGATAGAGTCCATGACACTGAGCCAATATCTAGTATTATGTTAGGGTTGAAGTAAAGAGCACTACTATATTTCTTCGGAGAGTTGCCGGGAATATAGGGGGCTTGGGACGTTCCTGAGCGCCAAGGAAGGGGCAAACTGAGCGGAGGAAGAAGACTAATTATTATTCATGCTTGTACAGTAGTAGCATTTTAGATAACTTTCCTGTGTGATATTTTATATCAACGGTCTTGTATTCGCCATCAATTGCGGTTTTGTTCGTCTGCCTCCTTTTTGCCGGTCAAGGCGTCAGCTTTTAGTAGCCATGACCTTCTGTCTAGATTTTAGTTCGTATCCCTGGAAAGCCACAGTAGTCATCTATGTCTCCCTGTTGCTGAAATGCCTGGTTATTCTCAAGATATCCTGAATGATATATGGAGCTTTTGCTTCGGCATAATGATAGATGAAAAGCTCCCAAGCTCCCCTGTTAAAAAGGGGTCCTCCTTTAAATTCCCTGCCATTGACAACATGAACGGTAAAATACAATAGCAAGTAAAACCCAGTCGAATATATCACCCTGACGAAAATCGCCATCCAAGCCTTCTTCTTAGGAAAATTCCAAAATTCCAAAATCTTGTTCTGTGGCAATTTTGCGAAAAGTAAGCGACACGAAGTCTAGCCCTTGAACTCACTAGGATTCCTCTTACGACAGCTGTGGAGTTGTTCAGGGAAATCATGATAAAACCTTGGAAGGCTGGCTAGACTGTGATAGTTTTGCTTGAAGACAGTTTGATCTTGAACATTCTCGGCACCGTTGATCGGGTTTGCTCGAGACCTTTGCCGTTCCGACAAGAAAGCAGAGAGACTTTGCGAGGATTAAGCAATGTGTCAGGGGTATTCCCGTAGTTGTACATATAACAGGCTGATTAGGGCCCCCGGTTATTGTTCATTAGTATGGTTAAATTCAAAAGCTGTTATCCAGCTTTTCCAAGTACAGTACATACATCAATCAAGGACCAGTGTTCAAACTGGAGTAACCTGCATAATTCCCACTAAAATTCTTTCCCGAAGCCTATCCGTTATTGATTAAGTAGTTAAATGACAATTTAAAACGACGAACAAGTCGGTGATTTCTGATGAGAAATTTTCTGTTCTTTTCCAAAGACTGCATGTCAGGCCCATTAACAACATATGGTCAGCCAACATCACGGTCTTGTGCGAAAGGTATAGGATCAGTTCTTTTGCCCTTATATTTTCTAAAAGTTGCCCTGATTTTATCATTCATCGTTGAACTCCAGAGCTGTTCCGTCACACCAAACCAAACCATGCCTCAGATTCCTCCAGATGAGGCAAGACAGAATGACCCGTTCCCTCGGCATATATCCCTTGGACATTCTCTCCGTAGTCTGATGTTGTATAGCTTTGCTCGGGCGTATTTTCCTGGACATTCGTTGGGGTTTGGTCGACGCCGAAAACTGCTGTCCACTGCTTAATCTTCTCTTCATAGTTTTGTGGATAGAGGGTCCTGTCTGCGGAACCGTGCCAGATTTGCATTTTTGGTCTGGGACCATCATAGCCGGGATACATATCGAGGACGACGTTGGCCCACTGCTCAGGGGTTGCAATCGACTGTCCCCCAGAACATGTGTTGTTCCATGCCGCCACAGCTCCGCTGGATGAGACGAAGCAACCAGCAGGGACTCCCGAGTACAAGGAGACAGCTTTGATGAGATCAGGGTACGTCGCAGCTAGAACGTTGGACATCATTGCTAAAAAAGACAAAACCCATCAATTTGCGCTCGTATCGCCCCTGAGGTTTTAGAATTCAACATGCTTGTGGAGTAGAGGAATAAATTTCACTGACCTCCCGATGAGCCCCCGGTGACATACACCCTCTCTGGGTCAGCACCGTAGGTGGCGAGAGCATAGGTGATCATGTTGGCGATGGCAGTTGAATCACCGCCTCCATCACGAGTGAGAGACTGGGTGCTGGAAACGTCCCAGCATCCACCACTATTAGGGCTGCTTGGCCATATCGTAATGTAGCCCTTGCCGTCCGATCCTTTTGCCCAGGGAACAGCCGAGTTGGAGAAATACTGCTCCGCAGAAGAGCCACAGGAGTGCACCACCACTACTAGTGCCGGATAGTCTGTGACGGTATCTGGAATATAGACGTTCCTATAAGAGATTATTATATGTTCCTAGCAGCAAAAGTTTCTCAGGGGAATAGGAGACTACGTAGAAATTGAGATGAAACTTACATTCCGACCTGCGTTGCGGTTCCACCATAGTCGCTGACGGGTTCAAGCTGGGCGGCACTTGTAGCAGGAACAAATAGCGCCGCCCCGAGAAATTTAAGTAACTTCATTTCTTAAGTATAGGTATCTTTTTTTGGAGTGTTAATGAGACACTATACGAGGCTCTACTGCGGAGAGTAGCTTGCTCTATATGTGCAATTTTATCCTCATCACTGATTTTCAAATTTACGCCGAATTAATGCAAAGCAGGGCATGATTTTGTATTTAAATTGTAGACGTTGATACCAAGAGACAAGAACATCAATTATCTTCTCATGGCTCACTCATTTGGAAACGTGGGAATCAAGCATCGTTGCCCCAGTCTCTCTCAAGAAACTAGGGTAGCTGACAGGACGGAGAAATTGTGTGGCCAGTTCATGGATATCGCTGAGTAGCAAATTTCATATCGAATGTGTTTAACTGAGACAGTTATGGCGATCAATTCATATACTTAATCTAGGTTTGACTTGAAGTAGAACCCAAGCTTCTTGCACCCCTATAGAATGGTATTTTGAGACGGATACTACACTTACCGTCTCCATTTACACTGCAAAATATCGTAGCGAAAAATGGAGAACCCAGGCATGCAAAAGTTCTCAAATCCAGAAAAGAATGTGCCCAGCTATTTCCATTTATTACTGCGGCGGTTTTGGTGAATAATCGCCTTTGCCTTTACGTTGGAGGACGCGACAAACGGAACGTGGGTAGGAAGGATCACAGTGAAATTGTCCTTAAGTAAACAACATTTTATTCTTTTTGGAACCCGCCTGTATTGCCTTCTCAAGTCAGTCAATGCCAGTCTGAAAGAGAAGTTGTCATACCGAATAGGCTGTGAGGAGCTATATCCCTGAGAAAGATTGCGGCCTAATATGTGTGGCCCTCGTTGTTCATGTTCCTTTATAACCAAATGCAAGGTAGTTTGAAAATACATCTTGCCCCTTCCTCTTTATCCAAGACCGAAAATCTGCCCCAATTTCAGACGGGAAATAATCTACACTTCTCCCCGGCAAAGACAGCGTCGCCGCTCCGTATGCATATTCCACTGCCAACGACAGAGGGGTTCAACCCTTGCCATATTTCGGTTCAGATTTGATGCCACGCTCAAAGACAAGGGTAGCCTTTATATCTCGATAGCACCTTATCGTAGCCTCCGACAAAAGAGTATTCGCGTCCTCATTCCCAGATTTGATAGCGAAACCTGACCGATCGAGTAGCAGCCTCAGGAGTTTGAATCGGACATCTGGTGATGGTTTCAGCGGAGGGCTCCAAACCCAACCGTATAAAACATCAGAAACCAAGTATTGTAATGGCGTACAACCAGAAAAATCCTTGCACTCCACATCAACGCGGTGGTCCTTAAGCAAGAGTTTCACCACGTCCAAGCGGCGACGACTTAAAGCCTGATGTAGAGGAGTTGTGCCATCCCCTGCCTTGAAATTGATGTTGACGCCACTTTTGCCCAACAGGACATCCACAACCCGCCCATGGCCCTCCCTCGCAGCGATTAAGAGAGGCGTCTCGCCACTTGAGTTTACGGAATTGGGATCAATGCCTTCCGTAAGCATCACGTCCACCAAAGTTGGAAGGTCATCTTCAACAGCCTCAAAAAAACAGAAGTCCTGTTTTGGACTTGAGTCCCCGAGGAGTTGCTCCTCGGGTCAGCAACAGATTCGCCATTCCGTCATCTTTCGACCTAATAGCATAGAAAAGAGGCGTATAACCGGAGTTGCCTTTATAATCGACTTGGGCACCAGCTTCAAGGATTGTGCTGGCAAGTAATTCTTGCGACGTTTCTGCGGCCCAAGATAGCGGTGTCCGACCAGTGGAATCCTTCGAATCGACTTTAGCTCCTTTAGCGAGGAGAAGTTTTACCATCACATGATATCCGCGCGCGGCCATATATAACAGCAGGGGCGTTCCCTGGCTATTTGTGGATTCACATTGTGCCGAATCCATTGAGGGAAGTGACTCGACTATTTCTAGGTCCCTTAATCGCGCGCTCATCCAAAGTAGGCTTGTCGAGTAAGTGCTGTTCCAGTTTACAATGATACCTCTTTGGCGAAGGAAAAGTCTGACTGTTCTGAAACGGTCGTGACTGGTCTTTTAATGCTTTCAGGAGTTTTGTCTTTGTTATCCTCAGTTGGTTCTTCCAACGCCTCTTTGGCCTCAGGGCTGTCTTCAAACCATCTTTCGGCTTCCCCTGCCATCAGTAGGTTAAGGGCTTGGATCCAATCCTTTGCTGGGAAAACTCCCTTGTGCTCGTAATCCTTCAGTTCCCATTCTACCTTCAACAACCACCTCTCTGTGATTGTCCCTTCTCTCCACTAAACTTCCCGCATAGGGTAAACCTAGATGCTGCCATCTTGATCTTTGGGGCTCTCGTGCACGTAATTCTATCGATTGCACTATCCTTTGTCTACCTAGGTCTAGTTCTTTGTCTTCGTCATATATCTCGTTGTAACGGTTCATTCTTCTAACCGTAGAAGGAGTTGTAGGTCTTGACAAGAAAGGAGAGGACCTTCTGGAGTCCAATCCTGAAATCTGTTTCCGTGTCGCTTATCCTAACTACTTTTCGCCACGTAGGTGACATCAACTGTATCGTATTGATTAACTTATTCGTTATCCTTGGTATAAGGAGTAGTATACGCCGGCTTGAGCAGATCCTAACGGCCTTCCGGTCCCGATTAGGCTGCTGCACGGTATTGAAGAGGGCCTATCCTCTGGTAATGATAAGATCCTCAGTTCGATTCTGAGTGTGGGCACCAGAAAGAGACCGGGTCCTCGCTAGCGTATCCTTATCCGGAAAACTCGCTACCGTAGGGCTAGGCTTATCCGCCTCCGTCAGAAGGATTTCAATAGAATGGAATTGGCTTCTTAACGTAGTATATTCTCACAGCCACTCTGTGATGCCCACATCAATAGCGTGCAGCCTTTGCTGTCTCTGGCATATAAAGAAACGCCCGGGTATTCAAGAAGAAGCTTCATTGTCAAAGGTTTATCATAAAGGACAGCCAGATAAAGAGGCTTTAAGCCATAAACTTCGTCCACTTTATGAACATTTGCTCCATGTCGTAGCGACAAACGGATGGTCGGTTTCTGATCGTGTTTTATGGCCCAAGTTAATGCTGAGCTGTTACTCTCTTGACTGTTGCATCGGTAAAGATACCGGTTGAGGATTCCATATAAGAGCCGATTCGATCGTGCAAACGCGTTTACATATTGTTCGAGTTCTAACCTATCAGCGATGTGTTCTAGCATCTCATTTGGCAGCCGAAGGAATGACATTTTGGGACCGAACTATTGGCGGAATCCGATGATATGCAACTGCAAGAAGTAGTATAAAGATTGGGTGACTGAGTACTAGTGCTAGAGCGGTTCGTTCCACTTCGCGGTTGATTCTCGCCTGGCACGTTCTCGTCAGCTTTTCAATAAACTTGACTGCTGCTGCTTCTTTTTCGAAAGTGTTATGAGATACTGTGTGTTCTCGGCTAAGTTGAAGTCAGACAGTAAGAATGTAAACGTTGATCACATATGATTAATGAATTCAAATTAAATATAAACACTAACCGCTTATGTGTAGGTGGATGGGAGCTTTCAAGGTTATGATGCGGCACTGTAAATGTTGTTCGGGGAATTCTCAAATCTCAATTGAGAGTGAAACAAGCTGTAACCACGAAAGCCCAGAGATTCGGATTTCAAACAGCAGAACAAAGTTAATTGAGGGCTTTGAATTCCGTGTTAGAATAGAAGGAGGCTTCAGCTGCATTCGGCAAGTATGTAACAGCTGCGGTGAAGTCCAGTATGAGGAAGGCATGCCCTGATACCTAGGTATAGAAAGGCAGGCACCGCTTCAATGACACATATTGGAAGGTTCATTTCACTAGAGCCCCCTTTTTGTTAGTCTAGCATAAAGCGAGAAAATTCAGCTTCAAGAAAAAGAAAAGAAGACTGAGATCATTACAGGAGACATGATTCCGCAGTCGGCAACTTGTTAGCACATCAAGACTCATGTGCTACATGATAGTTTTGTAATTCACATGCAGAAGTTAACCTAACAAAAGGCGAGAATTTGTCAATTTTCCTAGAGATCTCAACAGTAATTCCTCTTCTAGATTTTTGGGATATTGCTGTTTGCCTCGAATTGCGTATTAGAAATGAGCTAAACATGTTATGGAAGCAAATGAAGACTTGGGTGAGAAAAACCATTCACGCTCAAAAGTGAGATATTGTTCAACAATACTTTAGTGCTTCGCCTGAACGGGCGCTTTTGCAACGTGCAGGCGTATATTACCTAGAGGAGAGTTATTGGTGGCGAAGAACAGTGAAAGATATGATTAATCACTTACAACGCTAACAAGGAAAGTTAATAATAAAAAGAAAAGAATCAATGGCTAAGAGTTAATTAGTAGCAAGTGAAAGATCCAATAATGAACAGAGCCCCAGAATTAAATGCCGTTGGAATAATGAACGTATCATAGTCGGAACAACTCAACAAACCATATGGAAATGTTGCCTAGGTTCCTAGGTACTACCTGGGTAGGAGTTTTGGCTTCCCCATTACGAGCTAGCACCCTTTCACCTGTATGCACTTTGGTAGCACCTAGCAACCTCGACACTCAACATTTGTAAGTTATCAGTCGGCTAGCAGAAAAGCCATAAAGTTCCCAAGGGGAATGCTTCTCGTTGAATTCGAGTCGCCAAGCACAAAACGCCCTTACTCATTTGGGCTGCCGCATAATCACAATGGGCCAAAGATCCCACTCAGACCAAGAGAATTCCGCAAACGCCGTGAGTATCGCCTATTGAAAGCAAAGCAACTAGGATTCTAACAGAAATTAGCATCTTGCAACAATGGGAACACAGCTAGTTACCAATAGAATTAAACCAAGCGACAAGGAAGGCGTCATTTCCGGAACTTGGAACGTGATATTGACAGAATTAATCCAGCTCAACGAAGGATACATCGTGCGACCTTAGAGCCGCAATTCAAGGGGCAGGTTTCGGCCTAGTTGTCGTGCAGTGCAAGTAGGATGAGAGGGGAATCACAAGATTCCGTTTGGAATGAGTTTATGAATGGGCTTAACAGGTACATGCGCAACCTGAAGCCTAAAGTGAGCCAGCATCGTGTATAGGGCGTGGCGGCAGTGGGAAGATGGGCAGAATTTGTCGAATTTGATCGAGCAACGAAGTCCCAGATTACTCTGACAACCAACGAAGTACCATATTGCGCGCAACTGTCGTACCATTGAGCAAATGCTCAATTATACGAAAAATCACCATTAGAGAGGGACGGAGGATCCACGGCTTTTAGCGTTGTTTTTTTGTGAATCGATTGCCTTCATAACATTCTGTGATATTGGTATTAGCATCCTGAGTATCCGCCGTCTATTTCCAATTCCAAGAGCTGACCCAAGAATATCTCTCCGCTCAATTTCCACAGCAATGTAATCCCAGGCAAACAGTCTATCGCCGTTAGAGTAGCTGTCGTTGTTTCTGACATCATCGGCGCCATTTTTCAACTCAAAGAGCAGCTCTACCGGCACGTATTTCTTCCAGAAGTCAACGAGAAATTTTCACCAAATGCCATGAGCATATTCCGCGTGTCCACAAGGCCAAAATGCTCGGAAATGAGATACTTGATTTCGAGGGGAACTCTGTGTTTGAAAACAGATACTATATCGTTCGGAGGGTATTTGTCATTTCGATATCCGCTTGATTCCTTCTGCTCTTTCGCTAAAAGAAGTTGCTGGGTGGAATCCAAAAGCAACCTCTCCACTTCTGGTATGAACAAAGGATCTCTCCGATTCTCAAAGTCGTCCAGTCCAAGATGACGACTAAACTCAAAAAACCGCCGTATCCGATAGGACCCTTACATGGATCAGACGTTATTATATCATTCCACTGTGCTCGTAGAGCAGTAGTGATCTTGTCCAAGTGCAATGTAGCCTGTGTTGGGCCCATAAGACGCTCAAGAAGGTCCCAGCATCGGGAATGGAGGACATAACCGTTAAGATCAAAGCTAGTCTTTTCATCACCGGATTTATAATAGTTTTCCGAAAACGGATGGGGAATAGGATAGACACGCAGGGTTTGGAAATTTGCCTTGCCGGCCCCAAGGCATGCGGTTTCTGGATCGCGGGGAGCAAAGAGACGCCCGTCCAGAGTCCGACCGCCTGGCATGTATCCAATCCCTGTGAGCTGGTAGTCCTGCGCACAGTCGCCCAGAATAACTATTTATTGGTTTGGGTTAGATAGTATAAAGAAATTTTGCCTTTTGGTCTGCTAGCACTGGGCAGCACACAACTTGAAACTTCTAAGAAAACTGCATTGTCTCTGTTTTTCGTCGCACTTACTGACAGAACAATGTCCATTCATCACAACTAGAAAATCCAAAGGCAAGGTCGGATGCCTGGGCATCTAGTGAGAATTTTCGCTTCCGCAGAGTTCGATTCCCCCTGTACCTCTCCCAGGCGTCATTCCATTCCTGTTTGCAGTAGGCGAAAGGAGGCATTTCGTCCTTTGACCATGTTGCACCTTCAAGAGAGTCTCCACAAATCCAGCAAAAGATTGGCCCCGGCTCTGTTGGATACAGCTGGCCTAGCTTGGGGCGACGTCGCGGCATTATGATTCTTTCCCCTTTTTTTCTCCTGCGTTACCGCGTCAGTAAATCGCTAGTGCTAATATACTGTTTTTGGAATTCAAAGCAAGAGTTGTATAAGACGAACTGTGAATATTTTAAAAGAAGGAGCGAAAATAGTTGATAGAGACAAACTCTCATTGAAGTACGTCAATTCAACGTCTGTCATCCAGTCCAATTTAGGGCTTCTCCATCATGTGATTTTGCCGTGATGTCCGGGCAAACCTTCGAAGTAGCCCATAGGGACTAACAATGAAATCCGGTTGCATTGTGAAAAACCATCACTGCTTGTGCCTTCGCAGGCCGGCTAAGTACTACCCGTGCCGCTGCTTACTCACTCCACCCGGTAGTGAGTGCGCCACGCCCACACGATAAACACAGCCAAATGATAAATTCTTGGATATCACCAACTTCAATATTCAACAACTAACCACCACGTTGCTAATCTATTACAATTAATTTATCTATATCTTCCTCAGTATTTGTATTATCATTAATACGCCTGTAGATATCCTCAACCTCCTGTTGTTCAGCATTATCATGGATTTTCATAGACTTCTTCCCACCACGCCCAACACCTTTATACATCTCTTTCTCAGTGTCAACTTCCTTGCGATGAGCAATCTTCCTATTGGCGTCTTTAATGATAAGGACTCCCCCTACCTGAACTCGCCAGCGGGTGTTTATAGCTCTCCGGCGCTTTGCTGCAGGATAATAACCCTCTATCTCTCTCTATGAGCGTTGAGTTCAGCTTGAACTAGGCTACTCTTGAATATCTTGTCCAGACGAGCACCTAACTGCAGGGACTCTTTATTAAGAGTATCCTTCACATCCTTCAAGGCCTTTTCAGCAACATCAATATGGCGTCGTAGTTTCTCAACTGTCTTTGGCAATGATAGTTGGGAGGAGGCAGTAGTTGGACAGCTGGATGGCGGGGAAAAGGAGTCACCATCATCCCCATCAAATATATGGAGGACTGGGTCTTCAACTATCTTTGAATCCATTCTGAATATGATAGGCTCCGGGTTGAATGGATATATACCACAATTGGCAAATCCAGCATGAATTGTAGAAGGTTTAAATGCCTGAGTTTGTACCTCAACTAGGTTCTGCAAAAACTGCCTCTTTTCATAATGTTCATATCCATAGCGTGCGGCGGCGTTGACTGCCTTTGAATGATAGTGTTTATACTGCTGAAAAGGCAGTCCATCCAGCAGCTGAAGGATATGGGTAGAATGTGAGGGAAATCTGTATAGAATAATGTTGTGGAAGTCGCAATATTGAAGGAATTCAGTGATGAGATGAGAACCATGATTATTCAACAACAACAGTCAATGACTATCTTTTTGACACTTTTTCATGGCCTTATTAAAGTGTTTAATTCATTCGAAGCCGATAACATCATTGATATATCCAGTATCAGATGTGGCGATCATCCAATTGCCTGGTAGATTGGATTGAGTATATCAATCTTCCAGGTGGACCTTGGACTTCATGATGATAATGGGTTCCAATATGGCGCCGTTTGCAGCAATACACTCAATAACTGTTATCAAACTTTGTGAGAAAGATGAGGCAATC
The DNA here is from genome assembly GCA_002573585.1 of Helicocarpus griseus UAMH5409. Classification (NCBI taxonomy): domain Eukaryota; kingdom Fungi; phylum Ascomycota; class Eurotiomycetes; order Onygenales; family Ajellomycetaceae; genus Helicocarpus; species Helicocarpus griseus. The sequence continues at coordinate 170 of PDNB01000077.1, read as the reverse complement.
ACACTATTAATCTCTCAGAGTGCTGTTATCACTCATTCTCCTTGTCCCTGGCCTTCTTGAAACCCAATCTCATCAAAATTGTAGATATCACAGGCGTGAAAGTGGTATTGTGTATATAGAATCTCCAGATGGTCAAACCACACACGCATATAGCTGATATCCTTCACCTG